>OX578147.1:128092321-128284821 GCA_951213105.1 Amaurobius ferox
TAAACGACAAAAATTATCACTGCAAAATTTTGTTTAAAAATTTATATTTATTATTAAAAAAAAGCTCTTATATAGTCCGAGTTTTCAAATAACATTAATTATGGAGTGTAGCTCAACTAGGCTTTCTCATATCAGAATCATTTTTAAGTAGCCTGCAATTTTTTTTTATCAAATTTTGCCAGAAAAAAATTTGGTTTGGTCAATGCCGTTATCTAAAGTGTCCAATTTCAATAAATGACGTTAGAATGCAAATAATATTATGGTAGCGGTTTTGAACGTGTGTATAAATGAGCGGAAACATGAAACATACTGTATTATGTTTTTCAAATTCATCAGAGCGTCATCAGAGTGTTTATTGAAAGCGTATAGGTTTTTGACCATAGGCAAAGAAAGCAAATGCTGAGGGCTCGTAAAGCCTCCTCTTCTGTCCTCAATGTACCTTTTTTAAATTTTATATGATTAATAATATAAACACCTTGATTTATCTGTCTATCTATCATCTTTGGGTAACGCTGCTACAAAATGTTGTCAAACCGTGTTTCAATCACGGATATCCATTTCATGAACTCTGGATTTCTGAACTCCATCCGATACTGAAAGCAGGAGGGGGGGGGGGGGTTGTAAAAGCGATGCGCAACGCAACACGTTTTTGGAATCTGCGCATGATGTCATCATCGAGTCAAAATTTCTCGATTGCTTGCTGTTCTTCCCGCCGTTGATGTTGATTATGTTGATTATATTGACCTTGGATTTACATCTTGTTTTGATTTCTTTTACACATTCAAGTGTAGCTATTTTACTTTTATTTAGTACTTAATAATTTGATCAACATCATGCCGAATTGTGCAGTTACTACATGTAAGAACACAAATCGCAACACAAAAGGTCTGGAAATTATTTTTCATAGTTTCCCTAAAGATGAATCTATGTGAAAAAAATGGTACATTAAGTGCCTAAGATTGGATAAAGTGAATTTTTCAAACGCATGTGTATGTTCCGAGCATTTTGTGGAGGAGGACTATGCTAGAGATGAGACTATGGACTATGCTAGAGAGAGAGAGAGGGAGGGGGGGGGGGGGCTATCTGAACTTTTTCAATTACCCCCGTCAATAAGATTGAACCTCACTGCTGTTCCATCTCAGAAATCGAATACTTCTACTCCACTCCAACAAATAATAGCTGTGATTTTTTAAGTAAAAATTTCGAAGAAAATTGTATTGTAAACACGAAATCGGAAAGAAGAACGAGATGTGTATCCAGAGAAGTGAGGAAACGTGCTCTTTCTACAATTACTAGCATATCACCAAAGTAAATGAAATACGACAAAGAAACATGGACTGAATGTGAAAGGACACAGAAGAGTAAAGAATTGGTGGAGTTGGAAAAAAAATAAAATGCCTTGAGCATAGAAACCGGATACTGCGAAATGAGAATTTAAAGTTAAAAATCCAAAACAAAGAATTAACACACAAATCTTGGCAAGCAAAGAAGATATTGCAGAAAAGTAAAAGCAGATTCAATTGTGAAGTAAAAGAAGAAGTCGAACATATATTAAGCAAAGTATTTACAGAGAAACGAATTCCGTGTCTTATTAAACTAAAAAAACGTGTAAATTGGAAGAAAGAAGACATCAACAAAGTACTTGTTCAACGTGTAGTGTCAAGAAAATATTACCTGTATCTTCAGAATAAAATGAAAATCCCCTTACCATCAATATCAATTTTGAGAAAATGGGTTTCTACTTCATTTGTTTGCCGTCCAGGGCTTTTGACTGATGTGCTTCAACTGATGCAAAAAAAAAGGTGAACAGTTTAAGGAGTATGATCGCTTGTGCGTTTTTTTGTTCGATGAGATGAACATTGATTCACGTATTGAGTACGATCAGCAAGATGACCGGGTATATGGTCCTCATAGTCAAGTGCAAACAGTCATGGCACGGGGACTCTGTGCTTCATGGAAGCAACCAGTTTATTATAACTTTATTGAGCAAATGACAGGTGATTATTAATTAAAATTATATCTAAAGTACAAGGTGCTGGATATGAAGTTGTTGCTGTAGTTGCTGATATGGGTGGTAAAAATTATAAAGTGTGGAATGATTTGGGTGTAGCATACCTTAACTTTTGTTTTCCTAATCCCACATATCCAAAGAAAAGGATTTGGGTTTTTGCAGATGCCCCTCACATGTTAAAACTATTAAGAAATAATTTCTTGGATGATGGTATTACGCTTATTGGAGGAATGAAAATAGGTAAAGAGATTATAGAACGCTTGCTGTCCATGGATAGTGGGGAGATGCGAATTTGTCCAAAATTATCTCATCGGCATCTGACAGTTTCAGGACGAGATCGCCAACGTGTATATTTGGCAGCTCAATTACTTTCTAACCACACAGCAAAAGCAATAAAATATTTATTGCCAGATAAAATGGATGCATTCAATTTTTTTAGCCTTGTCAATGACGCTTTTGATATTTTAAATTCAAGGGTTCGTCACAATGAGCATAACTCTATAGCCAGTGCCTTTGGTTTGCAGATGGAAGATCAAGAACGAATTCTTCGTAATTTTTATGATGTGTGTAAAGGGATGAGAGTGGGTTTATGAAAGAACTTATTACCTTTTCAAAAGGGATTTATGATAACGATAAGGTCTGTGCTCGGGCTATATAATGATCTGAAAAAATCCCTGAACATTAAATATATTCTGACTTCTCGACTGAATCAAGATTGCCTTGAAAATTTGTTTTCACAAATAAGAGGTGTTGGATATTTCAAGGATCATCCACTATCAGTTGATTTAAAAAACCGATTACGTCTTTTAATTATTGGTGTAAATGTATCGGACATTTGCTTGTCAAATTCATCCCCAGTGTTACAGGAACAAGATTGCCAAAATTATATGACTTCTGAACTGTTCATAGGATTGCTTCCTGATATGAATAAAGTATTGGCGATGGTTGATGGTGATGAGGAGATGTTTGATGTCACATTGGGAGAACTTCTTGTTCAGTTGTCCTCGTCAGTACCATCAGAATGTTCAGCTGAAGGATTAAGTTACTTGGCTGGATATGTTGCATGCCGTGGACAATCGTTAGATAGATCTCTTGCAACACCAACAGAGCAAATAATGCAAAATGCAGGGACTACATTAAATAATGGTTGGATTGAGGCATTGTCTAAAGGTGGCCTCCTCGTTCCTTCAGAAGAGTGGCTTGAAAAAATGAGTCAGTTTGAGTTGATATTTTCTATTTTTCACGATGCAACTTTGTCAAAAGAAGCAAATGTTATTAAGTTGCAAGTTATTAGTTAGTTATAGTTACATTTTGCAAGTTATTAGCTGGAAAATTTCTTGAAGTTAGTGAAATTTTTTTAAAAATATATGCTAGAACCAGGACATTCATAAGCATGCGCCACTTAAACATCGCAGCAACAGAAAAAGCAGCAGCTAATCGCCAAAACAGAAAAACAAAAAAATGGCAAGCGTCTACATGTAAATAGAGAAATTTGGTGGTGAATTTCAGAGCCTGAAATTAATAAAATATTTAGTATTGAAATTCTCATGCTTGAATTTTTTTTAATTGAAGAAAAAGAACAACACTGAAACAATGTAGTAGGCCAATTAATTTTGAGGTTTGGAAGCAATTTTGTTATGTTTTGAGAAATATTGAAAATCGACTGTTTTTTCAAAAAATCGTATTTGCCTTTCGCGAATCTATTGGTTCAACAGATGACTAATAATATCGTGACTCTTCGCCACTGATTCATAGTCTATATTCAATCGATAATTTTTGCGGCAATATTGGACTACAAGCAATTTATTTTAAATAAAAGAAGCGATAGGGGCTCAAATAACGGGCCCAATTTTGGTGGTGGTGATGAAATTTCTAATAGAGATTTTAATTTTGTCAAAATATTTTGGAAGAGACGTGTGACAAGAAGTCGGGATATTTAAAATACGCGATTCTTGGGCTTCGCCGTTGCGGCTTGGCTCTGACTTACTCGATGGTGACGTCACGATAAGTAGCCAATGACAGCGAGCGCATCGCTAAAATCAACCTATTTTAGGATATAGTAACCTTGACTGAAAGTGAGTCCATAATGTGGGCCCGTTCCCTACATAATGAATGACTATATTTCTCTCACAGCAAAAACTGCGAGAAAACCATGGAGTTTTATGAGCGTATGTCATAAAATACTGAAAGTGAGTCCGTGATGTGAACGGCCCGTTCCCTACATAATGCGACGACTATACTTCTTTCACAGCTAAAATTGAGCGAGTTATATTTAATTGAAAATTGAACATTGAGAATGGGAATCCTATATCAAATTAGAAATGTAAATTTGTGACATTTCACAAAAAAGATAAAACTGGATGACAATACATAGGAGACATTTTTGCGAATTCCGCATAGTTTTACGATGCAATTACGGATTCTTAAGTACTTTTCAATAATTAAGTACTTTTTCAATAACTAAGTACTTTTAAGTACTATTTTTCTTATCTAAACAATTTCTATCGTCAATTTGTTTATGATCCCTATTTTCACGGATGCAACAGCTTTTCGCATGGTACAGAAAAGTGGCATAAGTCAGATTTTTCCCTTTATCATAATTCAGTTGATTTTAAAGATACAGATACGCGTTTTTTTTAATGATCTTGTTGTATTAAAAATAAAAATTTTCCGATTGACTAAATTTGTTTAAGGGGGTCGTATAAAAATTTAAAAAGTGCAACCTTTTGAAAATTAATGGAAGGACTATTTCATTAACGTAGTCTTATTTCCTATCTTACTTTCAACATTTTTGCAATTTACATTGCTCACTTATCTCCAACAGGTAAAGAATGAAAGAGCGTTTCAATCTTTTTGGGACACACACACTCTCTCTCTCTCTCTCTCTATATATATATATACTGTCCGACAAAGAAAAAACGCAGCTGGCCGGCGTATGTAAATGATTTCAAATGCAAGTAGGTCATGTGATTAAAGAAAGGGATAAAAGGGATGGAAACGGCAGATGAGCCAACAGTTGTTACTGTCTGTCGCCTACGGAAACCCGTTTTATGAGTAGTTTTTCATTTCAGAAGACACGCGTTGTTGAAGAGATGCCTGGCCGATGATGCCGAAGTCCGTTTCCCCATTTGGACGATCGTGCGAGGCCGAGGGGATTCATTTTAGGCCTACATACTGCTAGGTGGTCGTGCCGGCATATCGCCGCTGAAACACGCGTAGGTACGTCAACTGTGCAAAGGAGTTGGAGAAGATAGATTGGAGGGCATGTGAATCGTCGCAGTGGTACAGGTCCATCCAGACGTACGTTATCACGCGTTGATCGACACATTCGAAGGCATGCGGTGATGGCCCCACAAAAGACAACTGTCGACATTCTGCAGAATTTACAGGGTACATTGGATGTTCCAATATCAGCGAGAAGAGTTTCTCAACGATTGGTCGAATGCGGCTTGCACTCAAACCACCATCGTTGTTTCGTCATTTATGAAGCGCCTGGCAGGTTGTGCCATATCTTCGATGTGTGCGTTGAGTATCTTGAAGCTTTGACATCAGTTGGCTGGATTGCAGGTGTGCAGATAAGAGTCCATAGGGACCACCCACAGTGGGCGGAGCAACGGGATCTGTTTTTCCTGTTGGTCAAGAGAACTGGAGCACAATTCCGAAAAACTTACGAAGACTGCCATTGACGACAAAACACCGACGTGACAGATTGCAATGGCGTCGGGCGCGAGTCTCTTGGACGACAGAATGGGAAGGGTAATGTTCAGCGACGAGTCTTGGTTCTGTTTATTAAATGACAGTCGCCGTGTGAGAGTTTGGGGGCGACGTGGAAACAGATCCAATCTTGCTGCCACTTTTGAACGCCATACTGCTCGACAACGCGGCATCACGGTTTGGGGTGCCATCGGCTTCGATAGCAAGGCCCTCGGTTTAAACCCTCAGGCACCCCATCAGGGCTCCTCGCACTCTGTGCCACAGGTTAAAAGAACTCAAACTTCAGCACCTACCAGATCGGTGCAAGAGCAGGCCCCTAAACCGTCGACCTCCAGAGAAATGACTGTGGAGGAAGTGAGAATAGCTCGTGAAGACATAAAACAGAGGATAACAATTGATAAAGCCGCCAAAGAGGCAAGAGAAGCAAAACTAAGATTAGAAAAAAAGGTTCAGGAATGGCAGAAAACCAAACGCGCCCGAGAAGAAGAGCTCGCGCAAACACAGCAGTTAGACAATTCGGCTGAAAAAAAAACAAAAGATTACCGAGGTCCAAAAGGATACTCACAAAACAGATCAAACCACGGTTGAGGCTGAGGAAATTGTAGCTGAGACTGAGCAAATGGAAGCTGAGACTGAACCTGCTGGTATATCCTATGATGAAAAGATGGATGAAATCCTCAACCTCGTCAGAGGATTTATCAGTATGTTCAACCTAGACGATATAAAACATCTGTTGATGCAGTTCGCTGAGTTAATTCAAAAAAAGAGCGATCCAATGCAAATAGTCCTTGAGACTTTCAAAATAATCGCGGAATTTAATAAAAACAGTGAGAAACAAACCCGCCATGAATAGGTCCTAAATAGAAAGTTTTAAAATAATATTTTGGAATGCGAACGGCATATCTCCAAGAATAAATGAACTTAGGAGCTACGTAAATGAAAATGATGTAGATGCCCTGCTAATCCAGGAAACTAAAGTTAGAGAAAACAAAAAACTAAATATAGCAAACTATAATAGCTATCATACCCTTAGCTCAAATATAACTGCTAGAAATCCCCATGGAGGAACAGCAATATATATTAAAAGTAATATTCCCCACGAGGAAATAAACAACATAAATCTTCAAGGTATAGAAAATACTAGTATAAAAATTAAAATAAATAATGTAAACCCATTTATCCTAACTTCAATATATGTCAAAAACATGAGTGGTATAAATGTAGCTGCGCAGCTGGAACTGCTTTTCTCGCGATATCCAAACACAATACTCGCGGGCGACTTCAATGCACACCACCGAGCGTGGGGCAGCAGGAGAGCCAACATACGCGGTACACAGATACATAGATTGCTGAACACAACAAACACTGACATCATTGCGCCGTCGAGACCAACCTGCTTCTCAGGTGCCAATGGATCATTCATAGACTTTGTCCTAACGAGAAACATAGAATACGCTCACACAATTGATACCCTGGATGAATTCGACTCGGATCATCTACCGGTATTGGTGACATTCGATTAGAACACTCCCCTTCCAGCCTCTCTGGGACAAGAGAGAGTGAACTGGAACGTATTCAAAAGAGCACTTTTCGGGCCGCACTTAGCAGTACCCAACATTATGAGCACGGCGGATATTGACTCTGCCACGCACACACTCACAACAGAAATCAGGAGAGCTACTGCCTCTGCCACAACACATCGTGAGTCACCAAAAATGCCAACACTTTCCCACCATGTCAAACAGTTAGTTAAACAGAGAAATAGAATGCGTAAGACATGGCAGGCTAACAGAGACCCTACCCTTAAAAGGGAGCTTAATAGACTCACGTATAAAGTCAGTGAAAAAATTGTCGCAGAAAAGCAGCAACAGCATAAAGAATTAATCGAATCCCTTAGCCAGGAAGACGTATCGCTGTGGCAATTCGCTAAAAGTCTCAGAAAACCTCAAAATAAACTCCCGCCACTAATAGATGGCACTAATATCGCGTACGCAGACGAAGAAAAGGCAGAGGCACTTGCTAGGCATTACAAAAAGCAATTTGAACCAAACCACGATCTAATGTGTTAGGACACCCTAAGAATGGTTAGGCAAACTCTAAACAATTTCAGGAACTCCCCGGTCACGGCTGAGATTAACCCAGCCACCCCGCAAGAGATAGTAGAGATTATGAAAAACCTTAAAAATCGTAAAAGCCCAGGGCACGACAAAATCAGGAATATCGCGGTAAAAAACCTACCCTTAAATATAATATTTTACTTGACCATCTTAATAAATAAAATACTAGAACTAAATTATTTCCCCAAAGAATGGAAGGAAGCAACAATTATAGCGATCCATAAACCTGGTGAGGATGCCACAATTCCAGCCAACTACAGACCAATCAGTTTGTTACCGACACTTAGTAAAATTACTGAGAAAATAACTCTTAAGAGACTGAACACGCACATTAGTGAGAATGACATTATCATTCCGGAGCAGTTTGGATTTCGGCCAAAACACTCCACCACTCAGAGTGGTAGAGTACATTTCTTCTGGTTTTAATAATAAGACACCCACAGCTGCGATTTTTCTTGACATCCAAAAAGCCTTTGATAAAGTGTGGCACTGTGGATTAGCTTACAAATTGATCACTCTAAAAGTCCCTGACGCACTTGTCCAACTTTTAATTTCATACTTAAATAACAGACACTTTCAAGTCAGAGTAAAAAATAACTTATCTACACCCAAGCTCATTAAAAGTAGTGTACCGCAAGGATCCATCCTGGGCCCGACACTCTTTAACATATATCTAAATGACATTCCCAGGACCCCAGACACGGAGCTGGCACTCTATGCAGACGACAGCGCGATACTTGCAAAACACCCTTACATCTCAGTAATGCACAGACAGCTATAACAACACTTAGACATACTCCAAACATGGCTGGAAAAATGGCGAATAAAATTAAACCCCAATAAATGTCATTGGATTTATTTCTCTAGAAAACACAAACCTCCGCCTCCTCTGTACATAAACAACCATGCCCTAAAAGCGGAAAAATCTACTAAATACCTAGGCGTAACGATGGTATTTAGTAGATTTCCCACCTAACTTAACTGCACGTAACGAACATAATCAAAAAAGCGTATATAACCATAGGAGCCTTATACCCAATGATAGGAAACGGAAATCTAAGTTATCAAAATAAACTCCTAATTTATAAATCGGCCATCCGCCCGGGAATGTTGCATGCAGCACACGTATGGGGATATGCCTGTAAAACTACCAGACACTTATTAGACACAAGACAAAACAAAATCCTAAGGATTATAAGGAAAGCCCCTAGATACTTAAGAAACTCGGTAATTAGGAAAGACTTCAAAATAAAAACTGTTAGAGCCCAAATTAAAAAGCTAGCGCTTAAATTCTACAAAAATCTGCCATCTGTCCCAAATGAACTATTATTTAATCTGCATGACTATGATCATCGCAAGGCTAAATCTCGTAAGAGACTCCGTTCGGTACTTAACTTTGATATTCGATACTAGGAACGTCCCACCTTAATCAGTTGATATTAAATAAAACTCGCGATCTTTGCTTTTCTACAAAATGTCTTAAATCCTAAACTGCCAGGTAACCCTCCGATCTGCATCAACCCCCCAAACTGCTTAAACTCTAAATGTGCAACAAACTGCCACACTAGGAGCTAGGTCAAATAATAAAAACATTAAATCAAAAACCTCGAACCTCCAACTATGGACCAATGAAATAATGTCACAGTATGAAGATAAGAACCACACCTAGAGATTGGAGATTAAAGGCGCTTCGCGCCTAGTGCTCTGTTCTGGACGAAACTCTATTCGGTCGGATTCGATAGCCTGTCACCCCAGGTTCGTGTCAGATTTGGCTCGACGATGTGGATGAGGTGCTGCGGTCGGTTGCACTGTCCTACCTTCAGCGATTGCAAAATGCTCTTTTCCAGCAAGATAACACGCAACTGCACACGGCAACCATCAGCAGACAAGCCTTGCAAGGTGAGGGCGCGGTAGCTCGCTGGTTAACGCGCGGGAATTGCACTCGGTAGACCCGGGTTCGATTCCCTCCGCTGGAAAAAGAAAAAAAAACTGTCGCCGTGTTCACGCGGAGTACGATCACGCTAAACATATGGGTCCCCAAGTCCTCAGGAGTACGGAACTAAACCTGTAAACCGAGAGGTGCGTCAGGTTCGCACTGCTGTCTCCAAGACTCCAAGCCTTGTAAGGTATCGAAGTACTTCCTTCGCCTCCTCTGTCTCCAGATCTCTCACCCATCAAGCATGTATGGAACGTGATTGACCGTCGTTTCACTTCCCTGCCTCCGTCTCAAACAGAGGACGACCTGTGGAGGATGGTTGAATGGATATGGTCATTCATCTCTCAGAAAACTATCTGCACGCTCATTGCATCTGTTCCTCGAAGGGTTGCTGCTTGTTTCGCCGCAAGAAGTAGTCCTACTGCCTACTGTTCACCCTGTCTATGCCATTACTGTATTGCATTATCCTTCTGAAATTAACATCAATTATTTATGCCATCTCTGTCTCCGTGTCTTTTATCATCACATTCTATTCGCTCTCTCATAGTGTCGCATTTTCTGTGTAGGATAGGGTATATATATATATATATATATATATATATATGTATATATATTGCGATAATTGCATTTACTTGTTGTATTACCAAATACTTTCGATTTATTTCCTATCAAATTCACTTCAATACTTTTCTTACACATAACCCTGTATTGCAGGGAAAGTAAAAAATAATATAATTCAAGTCGTATGTGTAGGCTAATGGCCCCGAATCGATTATACCCCCCCCCCCCCAGAAAAGTAAGATGTGATGTCAGATGGAATATTTTGCATGGAAAAGTCTAATGAAATCAGTTAGTTACATTAATATTTTTCTGATATTTTCATAAATTGTGGGGCCACGCCACCCAATACACCGCTGGGCAGAGTCTGATTAAAGCACGAGACTCATGGGCCCCAAATTTTAAGGGGCCCCCTAAATTTTGTATGTGATTAAAATTTAAGCCAAAATAAATTATTAATTTAATTAAAGCTGGTAATATTAGCTTTTATTTTAAAGTATAAAATATGTTATTAGTTTAAATGTTATTTATCTTTATATATTACTTTGAAATAAAATATTTGAAGCACACTAAACATTTATTTTTACATAGTTTAAAATCAACAAAGTAATTTGATATATTCTGTTAAATTTAATCTATAAATTTTTCATACATTAAATTCGTCCGACCAAGCCTGGACTCAAATTGTTACAAATAAAACTTGAGATCGGCCCGGCTGGAAACTATTATAAAAAAAATCTGATGTGGGTAGCACATCACTTTTCTCATACAATGCAATGAATTTACTACTTTTACAGTAAAAAAATAGGTTATTCTTATAGTAGATGCTTATATTTTTTTCCAAGATATTGAATTTTCTTCAATTAGACGTCATTTTCAGTGATTTAGCGTCATTTTTATCCATTTGGCGAGATTTTCGGTAATTTGGCAACATTTAAAAAAGTCGCCAAGTTGGCGACATTCCGTCAAATTCGTCTCTAAAATCTCGCCAAGCGTTATGGACGGAGTTATTCATATAGCAGATAAATGACTATTGGAGTTCAAATACAAAAATATTACTCAAAGTATCTTTTCTTATGAATCGAGCGAGCTAGATCCACGAGAATGATGTCACCCAATTTATCGCATGATATTACATATGGAAAGTGAACATATTTCTCAACAGTTAATATTTTTTTTAATTTATGGGATTTTTTGCTAAATTTATTTGTAAAATGTGCAATTTCTCGGGAAGGGTTCATGCTAGAGTTCTAAAGTTTATGTCAATCGTTTTCTAAGGAAAAAATACATAAGAAATGTCTATTTGCGTAACTTTATTAAAGGTTTTGATTTTTTGATGATTTTTTCAAAATTTCACTCGAAAATTTAGGAGGGGGGTTTTGAACATTCGATTTTGTTTAAAAACAATAGGCTTCCAGTATTCACGGATTGTAATTTTTGTACCAAATTCCATTCGAATCGCTCCATTCGTTCGTTAGACATCGCCTCCACACACACACACAGACATCACCTCAAAAATGTTCGATTCGTGATCAGGGATGCTTGAAACGCGCTCTCCCGTCGAAAACTCGAATTCGAATTTTCGTACCCGTTCCTTATACATTATACTATACATATAAGGAAAGTAAAAATAAGGTCCAATTCAGCACACAGGTCGGGCCAGACTTGAGTTTGCGGACCCAGCATTGATCGTCTTGCCGATCGCTAAATTCGTCGCTATGCGCTACCTATAAGTCTATTCTGAATGTAATCCGTTACGCCACGGCCATCGTCTATGCTATCACTTGTCACCTTTAGATGAGGGTAATAACGGGTAATAATTTCGCAGTTAAATCTCAGTGATCGTTATATTCATAGTTCATGGTTTCGCCAACGAGCGTAATTCGAAACTGCTTAAGTTTCGTGTTCATAACGACAATCCTTCCTTGGAGTTCTTGACCGCTTGCCGTTCAGGGTTAGCACAAAAAAGAAGAATAATAATAAGAAAAAAAGCGATGTCTTGTTCCCATTGAAGCATGGCAAAAGCTCTATTTTTTGATCTTCTCAAGGTTTGTAGTTCCCGAAACCGGCTTGGTATCATTAGTGATCGTGAAAAAATTTCGGTTTAGTGTATATCGAGGTTCGTTCTCCGTTTCATTTACTACCGGTTGTTCGTTCCGTCACGTTCTATTTTTTTCTGTTTATGTATTTTATCGACGTAAAAAAAGTGTTTCCCAATGAAAATAAAAGCCATCCCAAGCGCTTCATTTAAAGGTATTGCAATCATTCAATATATTTATTTAGAATTATACGTTCCTCAAGAAGATATTGTTATAAAATAAGTGTGGAAATATATTTCATACATAGCTCGTAAATAAGAAGGGAATGGTAATATAATTTTATTATATCTTTCCCGATAAAACCTTATCATGAAATTCTGTTCAAGGGTATCCTTGAAGTAGGCTTTAGGGGTGGAAAAATCTTTTCTAAAAGCATAAATGCGATGTTAATCCCCAATATGCATTGGATATTAATCCCCAATACGTATTTATGCTTAAAAAAATATTATGTTCGCTGATATATGAGGACGTATATGAGACAATGCCATTGAACTTTTTAGGGCCAATTTGCATAATAGCCAATATTGCAGCATTCCAAGGACAATCGTTTGTATAAAAAAACTTCACTTTAATTGAAAACCAGAAAAGTCCACGCGCTTCGTTCTGTAACAAATTTGGGGGCACAAGATCATAACCCCGAAGGCCCTTTTTTACTTTAAAATAATATATGTATAATATTTAAAATATTAATATATTTTATAATTCAAAATAACTATACCAATTTTAAATGAATTAAAAAATCAATTCTGCTTAAATTTTTTATCACACAGTAGATTTAGAG
Organism: Amaurobius ferox; assembly: GCA_951213105.1. NCBI lineage: Eukaryota > Metazoa > Arthropoda > Arachnida > Araneae > Amaurobiidae > Amaurobius > Amaurobius ferox. The sequence continues at coordinate 128,105,538 of OX578147.1, forward strand.
ACCCCTTAAAATTTGGGGGCTCAGGGACGTGGCCCTGGAGGCCCGTACGTTAATCAGGCCCTGCACCTCACGGCCATATATGGGAAACAGGAACCGGTGGACATCAACTCCCACCAACTCTCTCATCCCCTCTTAATATCCGCAGACACATGCGAGCCATACACCCCTTTCATTCACTATTACTATTTCTTACACTATTTCCAATAAAAAAAAATATATTATATCAACCCCTAATATAACATAATTAATTTTTGTTCCTCTAGATCATTCTAACAAACCAATTTATCTAATTTTATACATCAAACCATGGAGTTAGAAAAATAAGGAGATAAAATTCCTATGGATAAAACGCTGGTAAATGCCATAATGCTTTGAGAATTAGATCCAGGTGTCGCTAGTGTTAGTATTGTTAATTGACACAATTGAAAGGCGTAGTATTTAGTATATGTATTTTTGATTATTTTAAAATTAAGGGTTCCGTAATTATAAGTATAATTAACCAGTATTTTTCATAGTTGTAGGATAGAGTACATAATATAGGGAGATAAAAACCGAAAGGTAAAATCATTTAGAATACGTAGGAATAATTTTTATTGTTTCAGTTCTACTTTGCATTGCGCTAATAATTTATTTTTACAAAATGGACAGTTTAAATAAATATTTTGAGCCTTTCGTCATAGAAAGGCATAGAATGCAGAACTACTTATCTTATCCCAGCGACACCTGAATGATTGTCTCAAACGATATTGGCGTTTTCTTAATATGAAGTTTTAACTCCTTACTTTTACCTCAAACTTTTAATCTCAAGTTTCCCATTTCTGGTCATACTATGGAATAAAAGTGACTAACTCTCTCTAACTGTATGGATAATATAATTCAACTCCAACCAATCTATCTATAAACAGAGTTTGCAGCATGGAGGTAAAAGTAAGGAGTTAAAACTTCATATTAAGGAAACGCCAATATTGTTTGAGACAACCATTCAGGTGGCGTTGGAATAAGATAAGTAGTCCCGCATTGTATGCATTTCTATGGCAAAAGGTATAAATATTTATTTAAACTGTCCATTTTGTAAAAATAAATTATTAGCACAATGCAAAGTAGAACTGAAACAATAAAGAATAAACGTACATATTCAACATTATTTTACCTTTCAATTTATTTTTATCTCCTTATATTCTGTTCTCTATCCTACAACTAGGACAAACACTGGTTAACTATACTCATAATTAGGAAACCCTTACATTAAAAATAATCGAAAGTACATATACTAAATACTATGTCTTTCTGTTGTGTCATCTAACAATAGCGGCTACTTTAATAACACTAGCGACACCTAGATATAATTCTCAAAGCATTTTCAAGCATTTCATCCAGAGGAGTTTTATCTCCTTCTTTCTAACTCCATGGTTTGCAGTAATTGCATTGTTTAAAACGTGAATTTGAAGATAAAGCAAGTCTCTCTAACTCCATGGTTTAATATTCATATTCTGAATTTTAAAAGTTGGATGATCTCTTAATATTAACTATCTTATTCACCTGAATCATGAAGGTCGTCTCATTTCTAACTCCATGAGCTGAATACATTTTCCTTTTTATTTCTCCAGGCGTTAAAACACTGTGCAATTTTGCATTATGTTGTGGCAACGCCTTCGGCCTCAAATAATAAACACAAAAATAGCAAAAAAGGCAAACTTTGAGACGCTATTTCTCCAGATCCAAGAGTTAATTTCGTAAATGGATTTCAGATTTGGATTTAGCATGGTTGAATACATGAGATTTTTCAGCCCTCGGGGTCGCATTTGGTGCTCTAACATACTGACACCACGTTCCTAGTGAGGTGATAAAATGGAAACAATTCCTATGGAATAAAAAATATCACAAAATATGCAATAACCACACAGTAAGATAATGCATGTGCAATAGAACGCATATACTGGGAAGTGTAACAATGGCTAATATTCAGTAAAAAAATCAGATGTGGACAGCACATGACTTTCACTACAGGCTCAAATTCATTTTCTTTTTTTTTTCTGCATTAAATTGAGTTCAATTGCACAAAATAACATGCATAACTCTTGAGATTACACTGAACTTGCAGTTTTAATTGAATTTTCATTTTTATTTGCGACTGGACGTATTTTCAAAGTCGACGTGGCAAAAATGCGAAAAACTAAAATATCTCGAGAACGGTTAGACCTACACGTATAGGGTTTGGTCTTTTTAACACTTTACACAGTTGAAAAGTGCTTATGACTTTGTTCATTCTGTCTGTTTGTCTGTCTGTCTGTCCGTTAGCACGATAACTGCCGTAAAAATGACTTTATCAAAATGAAATTTTAGTATGTTTTTCAGACGGTCTGTGGGACCTATGGGAATATAAGTAAATAATAGCACCCAATTAGTTTTTTATTGAACCCGGGTTGAAACAATGAAATACATTGAACCCTATGGGACGTAATTTTTCAAACATTTTTTAAGCAAATTTAAAATTCACAAATTGTTTCGAAGTTTTTAGAAATATTCACATTATCCCATAAAATATATAAAAAAAATTTCAGTAAAACATATTAAGTAGTTTTTTAATTAAAAATTATTTAATATAGGAAAAACAAACAAATTCAATTAAATTCTGACTTTTGGGATATCCTCCAGAAAGAAAAAAGCGATATATTATATGATAAATATCTTTCCAAGAGTTTAATCATTTTGTATATAAGAGGGGCTTCACATTTAAAATAAATTTGGTAGATAACAATTTTTCAAATTTTTTTTTAATTTTATATAATTCTTCGTGATATACTTATTTGATGGCATTTTTAATGCACTTTCCTAAGTTCTAGAGAGGTAAAATTTGGTACATAGCTTAAATTTGTTGAACATTTTATTCTACAAAGTTTGGTGGATCTTTAAATATAGATCATACATTTTTTTCGAAATGGTCTGCAAATAATCCCCGTTCACTTCTATAAATCATTGTTGTAATATTGTTAAAAATTCTGATGTGGGCAGCACATGTCTTTCCCTGCCGACTCATATTCACGTTCTCTTTATTATTCAATAAAAATTTGAGTTTATCTGCACAAAATAACAGCCATAAGTATTTTAAATGACATCGAATTTGCACGTTAAACTTAAATTTGGTTCTCATTTGATAGCTGGACTTATTGTCAAAGGTGGCGTACTTCTATAAATCATTGTTGTAATATTGTTAAAAATTCTGATGTGGGCAGCACATGTCTTTCCCTGCAGACTCATATCACGTGACCCACTTCAAAATGAAATATGACGTCCATCTTGTCCCAAAATCGTGATTTTTAAAGTTCTTTTTAACTTATATTGAGTGTTGTATCCGTCCTAAAACCGCTTTATTTTCGCTTAAATTCTGTGCATCTACATACTGAAACAACGCAAATACAATATGGAGTTTAAATCATCATCCAAATTTGATTATTTCTACAACGAAGCCTATTTTTCACTTATGTAAAATGTAAACAGCAAAGTATGTAGAATGAGTTGTATAAGAATTGCTGTATTTCTTTAACGCAAAATTATTTAGCTCATGGAGTTTCCATAGCTGATATGAATGAAATAAATATTCATTGATTTTACAGAGAGAAGGACGATTTTTTTCGATGAAGTTTTAAGTATAGAGTTTAATTACTTGTAGCTCCGTGGTCTTAATTTTTAAATAAAATAAATTATTATAGTATTGTGATGAATGACCAGGCGTGTTACTTTTTCTATGATGTCATTTGAATGAATTTCTGTTGTTTTCGATGATGTTTTCAAATATAATAAATTATCGTAGTATTATGATAATTTTAAAAGTATTACCGAGAGATGTATTGCATTTTAGAGATGTTTAAACCAGGCAATTTATATTTCAATGCCGTTATTTGAATGAAGTTCATTTTTTTCGATGAAGGTTTAAGTTTTCAAATATAATAAATTAATATAGTATTGTGATAAGTTTTAAAACATTACCGAGGAATGTATTGCATTTTAGAGATGTTTAAATAAAATTGCATTGAAGTTGGAAAGTGTTTCATAATCAATGCTTTAAGCATGATTGGTCTTTCCTGTTATTTTTTCATCGTCAAAAATTACGTATGAAACAAACATTTGAGCATATCTAGTCATTTGTTTTAGATTTTGACGATCTTTTCGTTAAAAATAAAATAAAATAAAATAAAAGAAACAGGTTATTTAATTCTAAGGCGTATCAGAATCTAATCGACACCAGGGTAACTCACACGTGACTTATCTAACAAATTTTGTGAAATTTGGTTAATTAGTTTTACAGCTAGAGTGAATACATATGATCATTGCGGTTCATTTCGCTAAGAAAAGGTAGATTATTTTTTAATATTTGGAATATCTGAAATATCTGGAAAACGGTTAGTTCCAGAGTAACGAGGATGGTTTTATTCTCTTGGTCGTTAAAAAATGCGTATTAAACAAGCATTTAATTAATACATTTAGGCATGTATAGATTTTTATTTTAGATTTTGACGCTTTTTACTGGCTATTTCGCAAAAACGGCAGATTGTTTTTTTCCGAATTGTACCAAAATATAATCAGCACAAGGGTAACCTGCAAGTGACTTCTACCAAACTTTATGAAATTTGGTCCATTAGATTTTGAGCTAGAGTACACAAGTACATTGCACAGACAGACAGACAGACAGACGCACAGACGTTATGCTAAAAATAGCTTTTTTCGGGCTCTAAAGTGTTCGAAATATGTAGATCCGTCGAAAACTTGAGTTAGATTTTCGACACGATTCCAATACTGTCTCTATACAGTACCATGTATTGTGGGGAAAGTAAAAATGGAAAATAAAGTATCACCATAAATTATATATAATATTATTATATATATTATATAATATTATTATATATATGTGTCCAATATATATGTGTCTAACCATACAAATAAACATTTGTCGATATTGTAGGGCATAAATAACACAAATCGGAGTTTCTTACAACACACTTTCGCTAAAAGTTAACACGCTATGTACTGTTAGCGATTATAATTCTCAGTCTGAATTTTAAAGAAATCGTTCCTCGTGGTAACCCCTAAACAAAGATGTCTATATATTTTCAGGTACTTGTATTTAACATGCAATATTTCGAGAACAGCACATGTTATTGCCCCCTATGCATATTTGGTATTACATATAAAATTGCTATTAGATATAAAAAGAGCCATCTCTTTTAAACAATTTATTATAATTATTTTTATATTTTCCATATTCCCCTTGACCAAATTTCTTGAAAATGATTAGTCTTTATACGTTTACCAATTGCAATGATAGACTCACAGACTTGATATTAATTGCTATAATTGGCTAATAATAATTTTTGCAGTAATAAACCAATTTATTGCAATTTAGACGGATTCATTTGAATCGCTCAATTTGTTCGAGAGATATTCTGCCCACAGTCTCACAGAAATGATAGAAACTGGATATATTTTTATACTCTGTATATTATAAATGTATTTTATAACTGTATATATTTTTATACTGTATATATTGTATTTTATTACTGTACATATTTTTACTCTATATATTATATACTGTATATGTTATATTTTATGACTGTATACATTTTTATACTGAATATATTGTATTTTATAACTGTATATATATTTATACTCTATGTATTATATTCTGTATATATTTTTATACTCTATATATTAAATACTGTATATATTTTTATACTGCATATAGTATGAATGTATTTTATGACTGTATACACTTTTATACTGTATATTTTGTATTTTATAACTGTATATATTTTTATATATTATATACTGTATATATTTTTATACTGTGCATTATATATTATATATTTTATACTGTATATATTTCAACCTTTCTATATAGTATAAAAAGATTGAAAAAAGGTGTCAACTGGTTTCAAAAACAAAAAAAAAGGACTTTCTTTCTTAACGTAAATGAGAAAGAGCATCAGTACCAACAAAGGAGAGATCACGTTTGCCGAAAACTAGTTGTATCACTTGACCCAGAAAGATAATTGTTGTCAAGGGAAAATTCAAAATATAAAATGAGACACCTAGGTCTAGGAAAAATGAAAAATCTTACATGTGGGCTGCACATGATTTTTCCTACAGACTCAAATTGTTCTTCGCTTTATCTCGTTCATGATTCATTAAATTGAGTTTAATTGCACAAAATAACATGGATAACTATTAGAAATATGACACTGAATTTTCAGTTTTAATCCAACTTTAGTTTTCACTAGATGTATTTTTAAAGACGACGCGGCAAAAATTCGAAAAAATTAAAATATTTCGAAAACGGTTAGTTAGTTCTCGAAGTTTTTTTTGTTTTTTTTTAATTTCAAAGCGTACAAAAGTCTAATCGGCAGCAGGGTAACCCACAAGTGACTTATCTACCGAATTTTATGAAATTTGAGCTACTAGTTTTTCTCTTAGAGTGGTTACATACGATTTTTACGGGCCATTTCGCTAAAAAAGGTAAGCTATTTTTTCCAAATCGTTCCAAAATCTAATCAACATCAGGACAACCTATAAGAGTACTTATATACCAAATTTTGAGAAATTTCGCCGAATAATTTTTGAGCTAGAGTGGATACATTCATTGCACACACAGACGTCACGCTAAAAATCGCTTTTTCAGGTTCCAGAGTGCTCGAAACACGTAGATCCGTCGAAAATTCTAGTTACGATTTTCGACATGACTGTAATACTTTTCTATATAGTACCATGCACTGTAGGGAAAGTAAAAAAAAATAACTGTAAAAAGGAACTACAAACTAAAGTCCTTTAGATGAAAAATTTGGATATATAGTGCAGTTAGCTTATATATATATATATATATATATATATATATAATTGAAGTTATATTATATATATATATATGCCTATTTTACTCCAAAAATGAACCTCACAGCGCCATTTTGACCCGTGGTGGCAAAAATACGAACTATTTTTTTTTCTTTTAAAAATCAAAACCCCATGGTCTAAATAGTATTTACTGCAAATTTGGTTGAGTTTGGTCCAATAGTTTTCTCCCTATCGGGCTCTAAACACATCTACTATGGCTACCCTATATATTTTCCAAAACGGGTGTCATCAACTTTTGTAAACTCAGGATTCCAGTATCAAACATGTAGGTGAGTTTCTGGAATCACGAGATCCCGGGATTATAATCTCTAGTAGCTTAAGTGCAAAGTGAAAGTGATGGGGAAAAAGTTTCCACATGCATCGCAATGTCCTACATTAAGAGAATCATAATAAAAAAAACTTGGCTTGCTTCGTACTTAAAATAGCTTTCCATCCTGGGTAAATTGCCGTAATCGACTTCCTCCTTTAGCTGGCGATGACTTGATTTTTAAATTAACTAGTTCATGAAGTTTGTATAGAAGGAAAGTCGATGAAATAAACTCAAACGATAAAATGGATCAATTGATCTGAGGTTCCAAAATGGTAGTTTGCGAACTCTTGGGGCAGAGTTTGCGAGCTGTAATCGAATTGATCTGAGGAACTTGCGGTGGTGCGAACTCTTGAGGTTCCAAAATGGTGCTTTGCAACTCTTTGTTTGACCATAGACAAAACAAGCGAATATTGGGAATAATTGAAGTTCTGAAGGGCCATTTTTCGCGTTTAATGTACTTTTTTTCTTTTTATAATAATTTTTTCATGGGGGGGGGGGGGCATAGAAGACCCTGGCTTGGAGTTTCGCAAAGAGGGGGACAAACCAAAATTTAGGCAGCTATTATAACAGATAATTGAAGCTCAGGTGTCTACCTTCCGTATTCAATTTACCTTTTTTTCTCTTTTTACAATAAATGTTTTATAAGGGGGCCCTAGAATTAGCTTTTGCTTTGGGGTCTCATAGAATTAGCTTTTGCTTTGGGGTTCCATAGAATTTACTTTTGCTTAGGGGTTCCATAGAATTTACTTTTGCATACGGGCCCCATAGAATTTACTTTGGCCTAGGGGCATATATAATTTACTATTGTCTAAGGGCCTATAGAATCTACTTTCCCCTAGGGGCACATAGAATTTACTATTGCCTGGGGCCATAGAATTTACTTTTGCCCATGAGCTCATAGAATTTGCTAAATTTAAGCAGCTACTATAACGGACAATCGAAGCTCAAGCTTCCGTGCTCAATGTACCTTTTTTTTCTTTTTACAATAAATTTTTCATGAGGGGGCCTTAGAATTTGCTTTTGCTTAGGGGTCCCATAGAATTTGCTTTTGCTTAAGGGTCCCATAGAATTTGTTTCTGCTTTGGGTTCCATAGAATTTACTTTGGCCTAGGGGCATATATAATTTACTATTGTCTAAGGGCCTATAGAATCTACTTTCGCCTAGGGGCACATAGAATTTACTATTGCTTGGGGCCATAGAATTTACTTTTGCTTAGGAGCCCATAGGATTTGCTAAATTTAAACAGCTACAATAACGGACAATCGAAGCTCAAGTTTCCGTGCTCAATGTACTTTTTTTTTCTTTTCACAATAAATTTTTCATAAGGGGGCACTAGAATTTGCCTTTGCTTAGGGGTCGCATAGAATTTGCTTTTGCTTTGGGATTCTATAGAATTTACTTTTGCCTAGGGGCGCCATTGAATTTACTTTTGCAGACGGACCCATAAAATTTACTATTGCCTAGGAACATATATAATTTACTATTGTTTAGGAGCCCACAGAATCTACTTTTCCCTAGGGCACATAGACTTCCTTTGGCCCAGGGGAACATAGAATTTACTATTGCCTGGGGGCCATAGAATTTACTTTTGCCTAGGAGCCCATAGGAATTTGCTAAATTTAAGTAGCTACTATAATGGATAATCGAAGCTTAAGCTTCCGTGCTCAATGTATCTTTTTTTACTTTTTACAATAAATTTTTCATGAGGGAGTCCTAGAATTTACTTTTGCCTAGGAGTACTGGCAAGACTTAAGGCGGCTTTGATTCAGGGGTTCGAAAAAAGGGGGATCAAGGGAAAATTTAGTCAGCTATTATAACGGACAATCGAAGCTCATCCTTCGTACTCAATGTACCTCTTTATTCATTTTACAATAAATAAAGTTTTCACGATGTGACTCTAGAATTTACTTTTGCCTAGGAACCCATAAAATTTATTTTAGCTTAGGGCTCATAAAATTTACTTTTACCTAGAAACCATGGCAAAATTTAAGCGGCCTCCAACTCAAAGACCTATGGACCAACTTTCATCAAATTTTATATATAACTTGTGGGTTACTCTGGTGCTGATTAGATTTTGGTACGATTCGGAGTTAAAGAACCTGCCTTCTTTCGCGAAATGACCCGCAAAAATTGTATTTATCCACTCTAGCTAAAAAAAACCTAATAGACCAAAGTTCACAAATCAGAAAATTCGGTAAATAAATCACTTTTGGGTAACCCTGGTGCTGATTAGATTTTGGCACAATTCAGATAAAAATAACCTACTTTTTTACAAAATGGCCCGCAAAAATTGTCAAAAGCAAAGATAAAAGACTAGATACGCTCAAATGTATCCATTAAACGACTGTTTTATACGCAATTCTCCACGATGAAAAGAGTAAGACCAATTCCATAAATATAGGATTAACAGTTTTGAAGATATTTCAGTTTTTATGCATTTTTGCTACGCCCAGTTATCAAATGAAACCAAAAATTGAATGAAAAGCGAAAATTCGGTGTCATTTAAAATAATGATGCACGCTATTCTGTGTAATTGTAATCAGTTTAACGATTATTAAAGAAATAAAAAGAAACTGCATTTGAGTCTGTTAGGAAAGTCATTTGCTGCCCGCATGAGATTTCTTTTTGTTTTTTCCGGGTTTGGGAAACAACTTACATATATGATATGGTCAGCCTATTGAGAGACCATTTCTTTCGAGGTCCCGTAATTGGTTTCAAATGCTCTATGTGGTAAATAGGAGTTTCAGAATTTTAAAACCTTTCATATGTTTCCTTAGAGAAAAAAAAAAACCTTCCTCAAAGAAGCACGTGTTTCATTTCACGGCAAAAGATTTTCCTCAGCTGTCTGCGCTCGCACTTTTAACACCCGACAAACCGCATTCAATGTCAGCCACTTCGACTCTGCGCAGGAAAAAGCTCCATGACTCCAGAGTCAAGGTTAGTTGCTTCTATCCTGCGGAAAGCGATTCTCGTTTATGGAAATTGCCAGATTGGTTATTGCGTCTGTCACGCGAAGTTCGACAGTTCTTCATTATGTAAACAGCTGCTTGCCGTGCTATTTATAATCGGTTGCTTTAGAAAAATCGTGCTATTCATCAAAGGATGAGAAATGAAAATCCGAAAATAACATATTTCCTGGTTAATATTTGTTTAATGCATTTAATACTGTTACGAGGTATGCTATGGAATATTGGGTGCACTATCAGGATACATGAATAAGTCTAAATTTCTGTATAACTAACACGTTTATTTACAAGCAGAGTAAACAGGAACACTATACAACGAATAGCTCTATAACTATCTCGCAAGATCACCAAACAACTGTCGGATACATTAAAACAGCAGTTAAATGCTCAGCTAATTCACAAAATAGCCGATGCTATTTTCAAAACATTGACATATCCCAGAATTTAGCGTGGATCGTATCACGTCAACGACTGCTCTCTAATTGAGCGATAACTCAATATATATACTTTCCGTAGAAACCTATAGAAATAACTCGTATCTTCAAGTATATTCGATATTTCAAGAAAACTCTGGTACATTCGAAAAGTAACCAAGTTGGCGACCCCGTCCTGAAAGTCAAAATATGGCAACCCTACATTACGTAATAGGAATGGCTACCTGTAAAGGTGTTTCTCCTTTCTGGGACTCAAAAGACCCAAAGACTCATTTTACATATTCGTAATGATACTTTTTCATACTATTGTATAGAGAAATTATTGTTTTGGTGATAAAGCACGTTTCGGAGATCTTAAACATTTATCGAACGTTTTTGGAAATATCCCCGATTGTGCGTGATTTGTGTATGTTCTCTTCCTTCTCTTTCATATCGCTCCGCTGTACCACATTATTGGTTCTGTGCTGTAGATTGTGTCAGTTACACGTTGTAGATGTAAAGACAGATTTTTCTAACCACCCATTTACAAAATAATCGTAAAATTCCTGCAGCTTTGGTTGCTGCGGTAAACCTTCTTGAATGGATGACCATCCGTTATCTATGTCTGCTTCTGGAAGGTGTGCTAAATGCTACACACATGAAAAATGAAGTCTAATATCTCCACTTTCTTTATAATAACTAGCTAACATGCCGCCCACAGATATTGATTAACATGAAAGGTGCATCCTGAAATCCCTACTAACGAAAATAGAATTTTCGTTATTAGTTACAGCGTAAACATTTGGTTGAATATATCAATCAGTTTTTGAAGCATTCTTAATTGTTCCAAATTCTCATAATACTATTACATTACGACATTACGAAAGTGCCCATGTTGTAAGCAAAGGCAACTTTTCCCCTATATTGCACCTGTTAGATTTGGGAAAGTCTTGACATGGATGCAAGTACCACCAAATTTGGCATGTACGCAAGTGCCACTAAATTTGACATGTATACAAGCGTCACTGTACGCAAGTGTCACCAATTTATTTTCTCTCCCCCTATCACTCTCTTCCTTCTTTCTCTTCCCCCTCTCTCCCCACCTATCACTCTCTCCTTTCTCTCCCACACCCCTTCTATGCTCCCTCACTCACTCTGTGTGTACGAGGTGTGAACACTATAAATCTAAAGCATGCACTTACAGCTATAAAAATTTGAATTATAATACATAAAAAATTAGAACTAGATAGAATATTATGTAGTTTGTGCGGTAAGAACTTGAATTAATATTTGAATTTTAATAATATCATAGCATTATTTTATTTGAAGGATCATGATAACTTTCGAAACAATGAAAAATTTGGAGGGAAAAAAATAAATTACGCTTACGATGCAAATACTTTAAAAACAGCGCATAATTACATAAATCAGCCAAACGTATCCAATTCATCGGTATCAGCAAGCTGCTGCCAACTTGAAAAAAGGAATTTTTTAATTTTTAATTTGAAGTAAATCTGAAATTTTTTAAAAGAATAGACTGCAAACGAATGCTCAATAAAGTATACGTGTTTTCTTTTATGTGAATAACATCTACGGTTGGGGTTTCTGTGGCCTGAAAAAAGGAGCATTATGGAAAATGTAAACACTTGGGTCGGAAAATGTATGGAAAATATAAACCCTGCCCTGCGGATCTGCTTCTTTCTTTTTAACATCTCGCTTCACATGTGCCTCTATGCCACGGTAAAATAGTTCCCCTCTCCTCCAATCGCGGTTGGAGATATCAGCACAGTCTCCGAACATATATATATATATATACATATATATATATATATATATATATATATATATATATATATATATATATATATATATAATGCCGCATGGTAATACAAATTTTCTTAATGTATCCTATTTTCATTTTTTCATTGTTTGATGCCTGTAGTCTGAGTTTGGGTATTTATAGTAATGTACTATTGCCCAACCTGAAACAGGCATATGTTTGGGTTGGTTAGAGTTAAATACTCAGACCTGAGGAGGAATTTAACTCTGACTAATCATCGAATTTGGGCTGGTGCTGTTCTCTTCTCTTGTCGGCATTGTGGCCGTGGATTTGCTTCTAAGGTGGTGTTGATATTGCTTTTTTTTTTTTTTTTTAATTTTACATATTTTTTATTATTACATATTTCTAATATATATATATATATATATATATATATATATATATATATGTATAAATATATATATATATATATATATATATATATATATGGTTTTTTATTTTTTCTTTACGAATGGCAACACTGGTCTCTTCTATCAGTGTTCCCTCGATCCCTGTAATGAATCGTCTGTACACATGCTGTGCTTTTTCCAGGTATTCATTTTTTCTTTTTTATTCCATCTTTATGTATGTCGTCCAAGTAGAAATAGTTCATAGATTTAATCTATCTATTTCTTCAGAAACATACATTTTTGAGTTTGCTTCTACAAAAAACTTGGACATGATTAGATTTTTGTAGAGGTTAACAATTCATGATTTAGGCTTAGAGCCTCGTCCACGTGTAAGGCGTTTGTGCTTGATTTCGTTTGTTATACTTATTTCGATTCCATACCTTTGTATTATATTTTTCATTGACTTGTTGATTCGATATTAATTTTTTTATTTTTTCCATATGCTTGAGGATTAATTGATTTTTACATTTGTTTTGTACGCCAGTTAGATAGTTGAATTTAGTTTAAGTTTTTCTTTTTTTGTTTCCATACCTTTTAATTTGGTTGATTTTCTGTAACTTGATAGCTAGTGTTTTGTATTTTTAATCCATTTGATTGATGATTTGCTGTATTATATTTTATTCTGTGGGTGTTTTTAAAAAGTTAGGTTTATTGTGTTACATCTTCTTACTTTTCGTTCATTGGATTTTCAAACTTCTATTATTATATATATATATATATATATATATATATATATATATATATATATATATATATATATATATATATATGTATGTATATATATATATACATATATAAATATATATATATATATATATATATATATATATATATATATATAATAATAGAAGTTTGAAAATCCAATGAACGAAAAGTAAGAAGATGTAACACGATAAACCTAACTTTTTAAAAACACCCACAGAATAAAATATAATACAGCAAATCATCAATCAAATGGATTAAAAATACAAAACACTAGCTATCAAGTTACAGAAAATCAACCAAATTAAAAGGTATGGAAACAAAAAAAGAAAAACTTAAACTAAATTCAACTATCTAACTGTCGTACAAAACAAATGTAAAAATCAATTAATCCTCAAGCATATGGAAAAAATAAAAAAATTAATATCGAATCAACAAGTCAATGAAAAATATAATACAAAGGTATGGAATCTAAATAAGTATAACAAACGAAATCAAGCACAAACGCCTTACACGTGGACGAGGCTCTAAGCCTAAATCATGAATTGTTAACCTCTACAAAAATCTAATCATGTCCAAGTTTTTTGTAGAAGCAAACTCAAAAATGTATGTTTCTGAAGAAATAGATAGATTAAATCTATGAACTATTTCTACTTGGACGACATACATAAAGATGGAATAAAAAAGAAAAAATGAATACCTGGAAAAAGCACAGCATGTGTACAGACGATTCATTACAGGGATCGAGGGAACACTGATAGAAGAGACCAGTGTTGCCATTCGTAAAGAAAAAATAAAAAACCATTTACTGTTGCCATTCATAAGAATTGAAAAACTGTGAAGCGAAATGTAAAGAAAAAGTATTAATATACAATAAGAGCTACTAAAAAGAGGGGCAAATAAAGGTAATGCTTAAGTGGGAAGTGAATGGGAAAAAAAAAAAAAAAAAAAAAAAAAAAAAAAATGGAGATGACTGGCTAATATAAGATACTATGAATAGAATTATATGATACTATGGAAAGAATTATGAAAATCCAGCTATTTTAAATTTTTTAACAATACTATTTACTAAATAAGTGGGATATTTATATAAATTACTAGTAATTTTGAGATTATTGATATGCATAGCATGAAATTTTTTATCAGATAATCTATAAATTCTAAAAAGCTGATTGAGTATAATATTTCTAAACAATTGAATCGAGTTACAGGAATTAAAAGGTAAGATTTTATTAATATTAAAATTATAAAAGTCTTTTTTATCATATAAATTTGTAACAATTCTATTAGAAGGATCAATAAAAAGATTTAAATCCAAAAAATTAACATTTTTATTAATAGTAGCTTCACTAGGTATTAATTCCAAATTGTCTGGATAGTAATCTATATCTATGAGATAATTTTCTGTATGTACTAAGCAAATCAGATCATCAACATATCTGTAAAAAGTATAATCTATTGAAGTAAATGACATTTCATAATGATAAAGGTATAAATTAGCTAGCATACTGCTACTACAGCCACCCTGTGGAACTCCTGAGACTTGTAAGTATAATTTATTTCCTTGAAAAATATAATTATTGAAAATAACAAAGTGAAGAAGTTTAGGAAAATTTTTAAATTTAATTTGATTTGAAAGAGGTGTAATATAAGCATTATATAGAGCTAAAATTACATCATATAGATCAGATATCTTAATATTATTAAAAAGATCTTTAAAATCAAAAGTTTGAAATCCTATTATTTTTCTAAGAGATGTTAATTTATTCTTTAATTCTTTACTATTATTTAGAATATGGTAGTTATTGCTAGTCTGGCTTAAACTATTATTTATTAGATTTAAAGAATTTAGTAATAATTTACTCGCAGTAGTAGAGTAAGTATTATGGCCACTAGTAACTGTACTAAATTTAATAGGATTTTTATGAAATTTTGGAATAAGCACTATATAAGGAAATTTAAGATATTTATATTTAATATTTAAATCATTATACATATTGATAATTTTCAATTTAATACTATTGATGGAATGTAAATCAGGTTTAAAAAGACTATTATTTTTTAAATAATCTAACAGAAATTGAATATAAAATTTTTTACAGATAATAGCATAATTATTAGAGGCTTTATCAACATAGGTGATAACAAAGGATCTTTGTAAATCATTAATGGAATGTTTAATATTATCAATATTATATAAAGATCTAGACAATTTAATATCTCTAATAGCATTTTTAATTGATTCTAATATAGTAAATTTCCACATATTAAATGCCTCTAATGGCAGAGCGTATTTACAAGCTAATTTATATATATATTTATCAAGATCAAGATTAATTGATTTTAAGACTTTAAAAGAATTATTACAAGAAGGTATCCTAAATTTAGTGCCAAATGACATAATGGTTCTTAACACATTGTCACTAACAAGGTCTAAATCTCCTGTAACTATGTGCCCCAAGTCAGGATTTAGAAATTTAGCAAATTTATTTAATTTACAAATACATTCACTATCTACAATTGACTGAGAAGAATGATCAATAGAGAGCGATTGTGAAACTTCATTATAATTAAATATAGACCTACCAATAGGCTTATTGTATTTGAATGTCTTTGAAACAAATAAATCACCAATAGGCAATAAATGTTTAAACTTGTTAAACAGATGTCCAAAATTTATAGAATTATATATAGGATGTTTGAAAGAGATAACACAATAAGAATTAGTAGTTGTATTATTATAATGAAACTGATTTAGTTTTAAATTTAAAAACTGTGATCTTGTAATAAGCAAATCAAAGAAAATATGATTAAAATGTTCATTAGCAAGATTTAATTTTAAAAAAATGGCATAAACCTTATTTAAATGTTTTTTCTTTACTGCAAAAACCCAGGATCTAATGAATTTCCATTGAAAAGTTCTATTAAATTGATTATGTAGAGTTATAATCTCAGATTTATGATCATTAAGACTGGAATGTCCCTTTCCTCGTTTAAATCTTTTGAGTTTGATTGATTCACTATCATTTAAATGGGGTTTCAAAAAAAGGTGATTAAAAATAGAATATTTATTATCTACAAAATTATTTTTTACAACATTACCATTTAGATACATTTGATTTAATCCATATGGAAAAAGAGTACAATGTGATTTAATATAGTAGTTTTCAAAATAAATCCTATCTGCTGATTTTGTTTTTATATCTAAAATATGTATAGTAATATTTTCAAAACCATGTTTGGCAAAGTGTTTATATTCAATTTTATTGGAAGTAGGAAGAAAATTATTATTTAGAATATATTTTTTGACATGATCTCTGTGTACATTCATACGTAGATGAATGGGATTACTAGTTTGTCCTATATATGATAGATTGCATATGTTACAAGATAAACGGTAGATGCAATTAAAAATTTTGCAGAAAGGCAGAAGACTTTCATGGTTTGTAATTTGAGTATGAGAAGCATATGGGCAGGTTTTGCATTTTTTATTCTTACATTTATTGAAATTATAATTTTTAGTAGGGTAATCACTATATTCAAAATTATCCATGGCACAAAGTTGGTAATGGGATATCGGTCTAAACAATTCCCAATGTATGTATATATATATATACATATATAAATATATATATATATATATATATATATATATATGTATATACATATGTAAATATATATACTATATATAAATATATATAAATATATATATATATATATATTTATATATATATATATATATATATATATATATATATATATATATATATATATATATATATATATATATATATATATATATTTATATATAAAACTTCACTCACTGATAGATTAGTATTTGAAAATTATTACATTAAAAAATATAAAACTCTCTTCTCCTATGGCTTAAATCAAATTTATAATAATAATAATGTTATTAACAATAGTTTTGAATACAATTCTAATAAATCTTCAGTATATGAACATCTTTTTCAATATTCAAAGTCATCAACATCTAGTAAAAAGCGATATAAGCGTGGCAAAGGAAAAAGTAACTTAAGTAAAACTATTGATTACAATGCAGACATTTTGAAATTACAATATAATTATTCTCAAACTTTCAATTCTCTACCTGTTAGAACTTGGTTATATAAAGTTAGAAAATGCAAATTAAGTATTGTTTATACTAATTATTTAAAATTAAAATTAACTCATGAGCATTTTAAACATTTATTTTATGATTTGCTTCTTTCACGCACAAATTTCTTAAATTACCACCTTCTCCATTCACCAAATCCACATACTAAAATAGCTTACTGTGTAATTTCTTTTAAACACCCTATTCTTAATTCTCTTAACTTCAATAATTTATTTGCAAAACATCAGCACTTGTTACCCGTAAAAGAAATCAAAATACAAAAATCCTGCAAATATAATTTACCAATTGGTAGAACTATTTACAATTACAATGAAGTTTCCAGGACATTAAACTCCGATGACCTTACATCATGTGTATGCAGCAATAAAAATCTTGCCCCTTATGTCAACTCCTCTCATGGACACATTATTACTGGGGATCTCAGTATAGTTCATGATGATATACTTATTATGAATAAAGATATTATGATTAAAGATATTATGGATATTATGAATAAAGGGTCAAAATTTCGCATTCCATTCTGCCATCACCCTAAACAACTTCTTCAGTCTATATCATTTGATTTTGATAAATTCATATATCAACTTGCTTGTTCACATTCCATTCCTATTGAAGCATTCCATCTATGGAAGTATACTACCTTATATCTACTTAAAAATGTCACACACACATTATAAACATTAAATTAACGAAGCCTAGGTATCCTTATAAACAACTCCTATCTACTATTAAAGAACTACAACAACATTTTGTCATGACTTATGTAGATAAAGCTTCTAATAATTATGCCATCATTTGTAAAAAATATTATGTTTCTCTGTTACAGAATTACTTAAAAAATAATCAAATTTTTAAACCCATTAATAATCAGTCTATCAAAATCAAAACTAAAATGCTAAAATTATATACACAATTAAATATTAATTGTAAGTTTTTTAAATTTCCTTATGTTACTTTAGTTCCTAAATTCCATAAATCACCTCTCAGTTTTAGAACAGTCACTTGTGGACATAATACCTTTACCACTACAGCTAGTAAATACTTGCTTAACTGTTTAAATAGAATTAATGAATCTCTTAAATTTAGGAATTCAGGATACTTCATTTTAAACAATAGTTTTGATTTAGTAAATCACCTTAGCAAGCTTCCACAAATTCTTGGTTTCCATACCTTTGATTTTAAAGACCTATTTAATACTATTGTCATTAAAGATTTATATAAAGTTATTATCTCTCTTTATCAAGACTATCTATCTGCCAATAATGTTACATTTAATGTCAAAACTTTCCTATGCTTTTACACTTTGTGTTATACAACAATTATATTATCCAAGGTGATAACGTTTATATACAAACATCTGGTGTACCACAAGGTGGCTGTAGTAGTAGTATACTCGCTAACTTATATCTTTATTATTATGAATGTCATTTTAACTCTAATTCATATATTATATATAGATATGTTGACGACTTAATTTGTATTATCATTGATGATTCCTATCCAATTAATATTGATTTTTACCCATCTAACCTAGAATTAATTCCTAATGAGCCTAGCGTTAGTCTAACTGTAAATTTTTTAGACCTAAATTTAGATACCCTCAATAATCATGTAATCACCAATTTATATGACAAAAAAGATTCTTACAACTTCACTATCATAAAGCTGCCATCATATCAATCTTGTAATTCTATTCAATTGTTTAGAAACATCATTTTAAACCAGCTATTTCGAATACATCGACTTTCTGATCCTCGGTTTCACTTTCTCCACATCAATAATCTTAAACGCATTTGTCAAAATTACCAATATCCGGAAGTATTTGTAAATAATATTATTAATAATTTCAAATATACCACGTAATCATTTTACACGTGCATTATTTATCTTTGATTGGATAACTCAATTTTGAGAATTCACCCATTCTTATCACCTAACTTACCACTTGGCCTGAGTCTAATACTGTTTACTATTTTCGAATGACTGTTTTCCACTTTTCCTGAGTCCTATACTGATTACTATTTTTGAAAGTCTCCATACATATTATGTATCGTTCAAATGTATTCATTCCGGTGCCCACTCGCATTGACGAAGTGAGGTGAAATGCTCAGTCGCTTGTTCAACTTACACGCGGTGGCAATGCTTGTGAGTTCATATTTCTGTTCGAGGAAGTATTATTTTTCTGATTTGTAATTCAATTGATTTATTTTTCTCCTTCCACTAGCCAGTAGACAGTTCCAATGGTGTCTATAGTTAAATACTATCGCCATTGTCAGAAACTGGCTATTCTATCGGTTTTAATTCGAATTGTATGGCAGTTCTGATGAGAATGCAATTTCAAACTAACCGCCATTTTTGTGTAGTTTCAATTGATTGTTCTCTATGTCTTAATCTTTTATCTTGAGCTAATTATTATTGCCTTTTCTCATTTTTGCCGTGTTTTATTTTTATTTTTATTTATATTTATATACTTTTACTTGTGAATTTTATATCCTAATATTCTTCTCATCCCCCTTTACCATTGTAGTTATATGTTGCCTTCTATCTTTATCCTTAGTCTTGGTCTATAGTTACTCATTTGTAACAGATATGCTATTGATGGGTTTTTTTGTACATACAGTAGTTTATGCGTAATTTTCGCTTAAAATCTTTCAATTTTTATATATAAATAAATATATATATATATATATATATGTAAATATATATATATATATATATATATATATATATATATATATATATATATATATATATATATATTTATATGTATATATATATATATATATATATATATATAAATATATATATATATATATATATATGTATATATATATATTTATATGTATATATATATATATATATATATTTATATGTATATATATATATATATATATATGTATATATGTATATATATATATTTATATGTATATATATATATATATATAAATATATATATGTATATATATATATATATATGTATATATATATATATAAATATATATATATATATATATATATATATATATATATATATATATATATATATATAAATATATATATATATATATATATATATATATATATATATATATATATATATATATATATATATATATATATATATATATATATATATATATATATAAATATATATATATATATATATATATATATATATATAAATATATATATATATATATATATATATATAAATATATATATATATATATATATATATATATATATAAATATATATATATATATATATATATATAAATATATATATATATGTCGTGGGACAGTATTGGAATTTTCCTGTCGCCACTTCACTTCTAGAAAGTATTACCCCCCCCCCCCCCCCTCTCTCTCCGTGGAAACGGTTGACATTCCATGGCTATGAGTAAGAGACCAGCTGCAGTGGTGAGAAAATGGCAAAGGACGCTATCTTATTTTTAAATAAAATGGACACCTGCAAGAGGGCTAGAGCCCCCCAATTTTTAGCCAACCCTTGGGAAGGGGCCAAATCCAGTGATTCGATGGAGCCCGGCCGCGTCACTGAATTTATGGGTTTTCGAACCTATAGCGGCCAAGCGTCAGTTATGGAGCCGGCCAGGGGGCCGTCCGAGATCCCGGCGAGGAGAAGAAGAGTTGAGAGAGAACTCAGTTGGTAATTTTCAGAGTTTAGACTGGGTCGTCTAATAACCGACGGATGAGTGCCACCTCGATGCCGTCCTGCCGTACCTAAAAGGGGTAAGTCCTTTTGTCCTCTCCCACTGCAGACTGAGTATCAGAGAATATATATTATAATTTAATAAGGAAGTTAACTGCCTATCTTGAGGGCTATTATGATATTTAATTTAACTAGAGAGGGGGAAATGATCAGATCGATCATTATCCAATACCTACTTAGTGAATGTAAATAAGTTCTATGTAATTAAGATGACATTTTGTGGTTTTTAAATTTTAAGTAACAAGTTTTGAATATAAGTATTTTAAAAATAAAAGCTTTATTAACTTTTAATTAGTATTTATTGTGTGTTCTCGTGATGCATTTTCTAATTAATCAGAACCTGGAGATATGCTCGGTAATCGAGCAAGTGGCGTGCAGAAGTACGATTAACGGCCAATGTGTAATTGTAAGATTTCAGCGGAGCCACGCCACATATTATGGCGCCGAGACCAGTCTTGTGCACAGTTATCAAAGTGCCTCGATTAATATTTGACTGGATAATGTAATTATTCAAAATTCAAAATTCAGAGAAAATTTTTTTTGTGAAATGAATATGCATCATGGGAAGATCTTTGTAATATTGTAAATAATAAGTGAGTTAATATTTAATAATTTGAAAGTAGATATAAAAATTGTACAAGATGCCGGATACAAATAGTACAGAAGCGCCCGAGCAGGGAGGCGAAAATCAAAGTCGTTTACAGGGGTTAACATTTTTACTTGGGGTATTCGAAGGAAATGCTGAAACAGACTGTAAAATATTTTTCGACCAATTTGATTCGATAGCCAAGCTAGGAAAATGGACCGAACCAGAAAAACTCGTAGTATTAAAGTCGCGTTTAAAGGGAAATGCACTAAAATTCCTAGCGAGTTCGCCGGAATTACGTAAAGAAAATTCGTACGAAGTACTAAAGGAAAGGCTACTAGAATTTTTTTCACAGAGGACTAGCATAACGACCCGCCAAATACAATTTACTCTAACTAAACAATTTGAAGGTGAGAGCGTTAAGGCATTAGCACACAGAATCAAATGTATCACGCTGACTTATCTAGAAAGTGCAGGTGATTTGAGTAGCGAGGAGTCGAAAAAAATCATTGACCAATTAAGACTAGGAAAATTTTTGGACGCACTAAACACGCAAATTAAGAGAGAGGTGCTAAAAGCAAACCCGTTATCCTTCGAAGCGGCGATTGTAATAGCAGAAAATATTGAAAACGCAATAGCAATTTCTCCACCTGAAACAGAAGCTGTAAACAATATTTTCGCGCACCCTGGACCACCGGCTTTACAAACGGAAATCGAAAAACTACGAAAAGAACAGGAAAATGCTAACAGATATTTGTTAGAAACATTAGGCGAACAAATTAACGCACTTAGATTGGAACAAAACACACCTAAAGCTAGAACTTCTAATAATAATATCCCTAATGATATGTTTTGTCTATTTTGCGGACGCACAAACCATCTGATGATAAATTGTAGACTATATAACCGGGAAAATGAAATGCGTAGATCCCAGAGTTCACGCCCACAGCAGTTTAACAACCAGAGCGAAAGGCAATATACGCAAAGTGAAAGGCAGGGGCCAGCTAACAATTTCCCCCGCGGAGAATACGCAAGGCGAAATCCGGGATTTTCACGTACATTTAGAGGAAATAGGTACAATGAGAGACAAAATACATTCCCCAGAAGAGCTTTAAACTAGAGAGGGGCGGCAATTATCATAAACTCCCAGAACACCCGCCCCAGTTAAGTTACGATGGATTTGGTTATGTTGATAACCAGGGAGAAATAAAGAATGTACAAATTCATAAGGATAGGAGGGTGTGTAAATACAGAAGTAAATATGGGAACCGGTACATTTTGACTGTGGTATGTCATTTTAGCAGGCACGCGGAACTTTATCCGATAGATAATATTACGGCGGACACCATTGCAACAAAATTAATTACGTATGTAACTACTTACGGCAAAAGTGAATTTGTGTTGACGGACCGCGGGAGCCAATTTACTAGCCAATTATTCAAAGCTATACTTGATAAACTAGATATACATGCAAAATTAACTTCAGCAGCGAATCCGAGAACAAACGGAATCTCAGAAAGAATTAATTCAGCCATAAAACGTGCAATCGAGTGTTACAAACAAGACGATTGGGAAACAGCCGTAGGAATTCATAAAGCATGTTATAATGCAGTAGACCACCCAGCCACAGGTATGTCACCGAACTTCTTGTTCTTTTCACGGGATCTACCATTATTTATGGACATCGTACCAAATAACGCCGAAGAGACTCAAAATTATATACGAAATCAACCTCAAAAGCTGGAAACTATGGCCGTAGCATACAAACAAGCCTACGAAAATTTAATCCGCACACAAGAGATACAGGAGGAAAAATATTTACAAAAAGCAAAATTTAGAAAACTAGAATTAGGCCAAAAAGTTTTTGTCAAAAACATTCCAAACTTCGGAAAAAAACGTTTTAGAGGCCCGTATAGAATAATAGAAAAACTAACAACCCACTTATTTTTATTAAAACTAATTAAAGATCCTAGGGCAAAGCCAATCAAAATAAATATAAATCGGATATATGAAATGCCTGATAGGAGACCGCATTTATTGCATGAAACACAGTTCGACGCGGAAAGCCAACCGTTTACGGGAAGATACGCTCAGAGCGTCTTACAAAACATTGCGCCGGAGATAAGCGTTGCCACCGTGAAGGCGAATGATAGCTCCTTCGAGGACATTCTCCCATTTCAACTCGAATTGGAAGAAAGCCTCTCTCCGAGGAGGGAAACGGAAGTCCGCTCCCCCCTCCCGCCAGAACAGATTCAAGAGAGACAGCAAAGCGTCGCAGACAGATCGGTAGAAGGGCCTGGTCAACCGACTATTACTATCACAGAGAATACAACGAACACTGACAAAGTTAGCTCAAATAATTTAAATAATCCCCAAGAGGAGGAGAATGTAGAAAATATACATGAACAGAAATCAACCGTTTACGGGAGAGTATTTCGCAACTCTCATTATAATCTGAGGCCACGGAAAATAAAATAACATGAATAGGTCAGTGGAAAATAATTTAAAGTTACACGTAGGTCACGTAAATATAAGTTAAAATAATACCGATAAAATAAATTCAGAGTAAAAATTATCTCAGTAAAGACTTAGAGGAGTAAAACGAAATGTAACAAGAATTTTTTATGATTAACGTGCCATTATAAATAATATTTAAAGAAATAACCGTAAAAGTGAGGCAATTAAATTAAACTTTCACGTAATTTAAAAACTTAGGGAGTTAAGGTAAGATAAACTGAGATGCAGGCGTCTAAAGTTTAAATGACCGGACAGACAGAGCGATCGGCTGTCAGTCGAACAACCTAAGCAAATCTTATTCCTAAAATAAGTAATTTAAACTTTAAGTAAGCAAATCTAAGCACCCAAGCGAAGCAAGTACATTAAACTGTCATCCTAAATAAATAATAACAGTAATTTCACTCACAGAGCTTCCAGAAAATTAATATGTGTAATCCAATTTGTGAAAATCCGTTGTGCAACACACAAAGAGAAGGCACACTGCCGCGTTGACTTTGAATTTTTTTTCGACTCTACTCGCTCCTGTCACATGACAAGCGGAAGCAAATCACGTACGCGGTTTCAATTAGAGAGAATTACCGCAGGACAGAATTCAAGACATCGTCTGTTATTGGCCCACGTAAAGAAAGAAAAGAGAAAAAAAACTTGTGTCAGGTCGTACGAAAAGTGACCGCTGCTAGCATAGAAAGTATATTGCGGTACAGGCCTTTGCCAGGGATTGCTTTTAAACCGGACAGCCGGGTGTTATGTAAGGAGGGGAATCAAAAATTAATTGGAAATGGTTAGAGAATTAAGTAGTAATTAGAGATTATTATTAGAAATGAATAAAAGAAATGGGTAGAGAATTAAGTTGAAATTTGTAGAAATAATTAGAAATGAATAAAGAAATGGGTTAGAGAATTAAGTAGAAATTAGTACAGAAGTGATTAGAGGATGGAGTAAAGTAATTGGTTAAGACTGAATTGAGAAATGATTAGAGGATTAATTAGAAATGATTAGAGAAATTAATTAGGAATGAATAAAGAAATGGTTAGAGAATTAAGTAGAAATTAGTAGAAAAATTATTAGGAATGAATAGAGAAATTATTAGAGGATTAATTAGAAATGATTAGAGAAATTAATTAGAAATGAATAGAGAAATGGTTAGAGAATTAAGTAGAAATTAGTAGAAAAATTATTAGGAATGAATAGAGAAATGGTTAGAGGATAGATTGTGGTGATTGATTAAGGTCTAGAATGAAATAAGACATTTAAGAGAGCTCTTGTAAATAAGAATAAATAATTCTTAAGAAAACAAACATTCCTTGTTCAATAAGAATTTCTATAAAGAATATGTATATAAATGATTAATGTAAAATAAAGGTGATTAAGATAAAATAAATGTATTTAATGTAAAATAAGTAGGTTAAGAATGTAGAAAACATTAAAAGTTAAATGTTCTCTGGTACAATGCAGTGGACAGAGTTCAAGGACTCCAAAGCTCCTAAGTCTAGTTGTATATTAAAGTACGAATAGAATGTCTAATCTGAAATTACATCAGCTTTTTTTATATTGATAAAGTACATTGTGGAAAAAAAAAAACTATGTGCATTTACATACCCTAACTATGATTACTGCAGAAGTTTGCAGACACGGATCCGGTCTTCAAAAAACGAAAGTTGCCATTATAAAGACGTTTGCAGCAACAAAGGCGTAGTTTTACAGCTCACATAAGCCTTTACCAGCACATGTATGCAGCATCATTAACCGAAAACGAAATCATGCCTCCTTGGACCAAAGGGTACCAAACAATGCAACTTCATTTTCATCGTTTAGTGCAACGTTGTAATGCAACTGCATTTTTATCGTTTAATGCAACGTCTTAGTGCAACTCCATGTTCGCAGTGTTAAGTGCAACGTCATTTACACAGTTTTAGTGCAACTTCTTTTTATAAAGTGATGTCACAGCTGATCCTGCTCAGAGAATATTCCTTCCATATGGAATATCACTAATTTTGCCACAGCCTACAGAACAATATCAATCCTTTAGTGTATAATGTGAACGAACAATTGTTCCCAATTCATGTGTTCTCATGACAAACTTTCATATTTTGTGAACACAAGTAACAGACTGGAAAGTACAATCAGTATGCTACATTAGACAGTGACAATATTTACGCCAACGGACAGTGACAATATTTATACCATACGGACAGGG
Source organism: Amaurobius ferox (assembly GCA_951213105.1). Classification (NCBI taxonomy): domain Eukaryota; kingdom Metazoa; phylum Arthropoda; class Arachnida; order Araneae; family Amaurobiidae; genus Amaurobius; species Amaurobius ferox. Next base: position 128,132,227 of record OX578147.1, read on the forward strand.
ACAATCTCGCACCTTAATTAGTCCTTGGACATACATGGAGAGACAGAATATTTCCATACCTATAGGGCGTGTCATTATGTATATAATTTAATGTATAATTTTATTGTTAAATGTTATTGTTATCTCTGTTTATATATGTATTCTGTGCATAATTTGTAACCCTTTATTCTTTTGGTAGTTTAAGCTTTTGAAAAAGAAACTTGGTTTCTTTTCCCTTGTTTGGGGGAAGCCAGTGTCGTGGGACAGTATTGGAATTTTCCTGTCGCCACTTCACTTCTAGAAAGTATTACCCCCCCCCCTCTCTCTCCGTGGAAACGGTTGACATTCCATGGCTATGAGTAAGAGACCAGCTGCAGTGGTGAGAAAATGGCAAAGGACGCTATCTTATTTTTAAATAAAATGGACACCTGCAAGAGGGCTAGAGCCCCCCAATTTTTAGCCAACCCTTGGGAAGGGGCCAAATCCAGTGATTCGATGGAGCCCGGCCGCGTCACTGAATTTATGGGTTTTCGAACCTATAGCGGCCAAGCGTCAGTTATGGAGCCGGCCAGGGGGCCGTCCGAGATCCCGGCGAGGAGAAGAAGAGTTGAGAGAGAACTCAGTTGGTAATTTTCAGAGTTTAGACTGGGTCGTCTAATAACCGACGGATGAGTGCCACCTCGATGCCGTCCTGCCGTACCTAAAAGGGGTAAGTCCTTTTGTCCTCTCCCACTGCAGACTGAGTATCAGAGAATATATATTATAATTTAATAAGGAAGTTAACTGCCTATCTTGAGGGCTATTATGATATTTAATTTAACTAGAGAGGGGGAAATGATCAGATCGATCATTATCCAATACCTACTTAGTGAATGTAAATAAGTTCTATGTAATTAAGATGACATTTTGTGGTTTTTAAATTTTAAGTAACAAGTTTTGAATATAAGTATTTTAAAAATAAAAGCTTTATTAACTTTTAATTAGTATTTATTGTGTGTTCTCGTGATGCATTTTCTAATTAATCAGAACCTGGAGATATGCTCGGTAATCGAGCAAGTGGCGTGCAGAAGTACGATTAACGGCCAATGTGTAATTGTAAGATTTCAGCGGAGCCACGCCACAATATATATATATATATATATATATATATATATAAATATATATATATATATATATATATAAATATAAATATATATATATATATATATATATATAAATATATATATATAAATATATATATATATATATATATATATATATATATATATATATAAATATATATATATAAATATAAATATATATATATATATATATATATATAAATATATATATATAAATATATATATATATATATATATATATATATATATATATATAAATATATATATATATATATAAATATATATATAAATATATATATATAAATATATATATATAAATATATATATATATATATATATATATATATATATATATATATATATATATATATATATATATATATATAAATATATATATAAATATATATATATATATATATATATATATATATATATATATATATATATATATATATATATATATATATATAGAGAGAGAGAGAGAGAGAGAGAGAGAGAGAGAGAGAGAGAATTTGAATATATTGAGGAAAGCGAATCGTTGACCATACAACTAGAGAACGTTAAAGGTAGGCACATACAATGCCAAGATCATAGAGGTCACCGCATATACGAACGTTTTGACATCCCACATAAAGACATATTACGTAGGTAAAGATAGCATGACTGAAGTACGCATGCTATCCTTTTGCTTAAACAGCTGATGTAATAATAGTCTGGGCCGAACACATTCACCCACCAATAGAAAGGATATGGGGAGAAGGGATGTAAACACAGGATTGCGTGGGAGCAGCAGTGCGTGCTGTGTTGGTCGATGTATCTTTTTTTTTTTTCAATTTCTAAAATCCTTCGCGTGATGGGGAATGTCAATAACATGCATCAGTGACAGAGAAAAATGTGAAAAAAATTGAAAGGAAAGGAAAGAAGTGAAAAAAATAACTGTTTCCTAATTCAAATTATATTTGGATTAATAAAATCAAGGACAAAGCGTCTTTAAAACGAAAGGTCTTTTATTTAAAACATCCTAAAAGGCGTAGAAAACATATATTAAAAACTGCCAGAGCGCTTTCGGACGTATATACGCCCTTTATCAATGGCTACATGAATAGTAAAAACATGGAATGTTTATGTATATAGCGACCAGTTTAAAGCAAATTTGCATAAAAATATAAAATGGTAAATGAACTTACTACAGAATAATACAAGAAATATACACGGAAATTACAAAATTTAGTTTAAACGCTTTCAAATTTAAAAAAAAATATTACAAGAAAAGAACTAATACAAATTTTGGAAAAACGTCAAGCTTGATTTTCCTGAAAATGACGTCACAAATAACTATTAAGAGGTTTGAATTGCATAGAGTCAAGAATAAGTCGCCAAGCATAACTTAAAATTTGAACGGGATCAAAATTACAAATCGACTCACGGTAAATATAAAAAATCTGATGTGGGCAACACATGACTTTCCTTATATAATGTAATGAATTTTCTACTTTTACAGTAAAAAATATGTTTTTCTTATAGTAGATACTAATATTCTTTCCAAGATATTGAATTTTCGACAATTAGTCGTCATTTTCATTGATTTAGCGTCATTTTTATCCATTTGGCGAGATTTTCGTTAATTTGGCAACATTTCAAAAAGTCGCCAAGTTGGCGACATTCCGTCAAATTAGTCGCCAAAATCTCGCCAAGCGTTATTATGGATGAAGAAATAAGTTATTCTTACAGCAGACAAATGACTATTGGCGTTCAAATACAAAAGTATTACTCAAAGTATCTTTTTCCATGAATGGAACGAGCTAGATCCACGAGAATGATGTCACCCAATTTATCGTATGGTATTACATATGAAAAGTGAACACGTTTCTCAATAGGAAATATATTTTTTTTATTTTATGTGACTTTTTGATAATTTTTTTGAAAAATGTGCAATATCTCGAGAACGGTTTGTGTTAGCGTTCTAAAATGTATGCCAATCGTTTATTAATGAAAAATTACATAAGAAATGTCTATTTGCGTAACTTTATTAGTGGTTTTGATTTTTTGACGATTTTTTCAAAATTTTATTCGAAAATTTAGGAGGGTTTTGAACATTCGATTGCGTATAAAAACAATAGGCTTCCAGTGTTTACGGATTGTGATTTTTGTACCAAATTTGGTTTGAATCGGTCCATTCGTTCGTCAGTTATCGTCTCCACAGACTCACTGACACACACACACACACACAGACATCACTTCAAAAATGTTTGATTCGTGATCAGGGATGCTTGAAACGTGTTGTCCCGTCGAAAACTAAATTTCGAATTTTCGACCCCGTCACAATACTTTCCTTATACATTATGTATATAAGGAAAGTAATAAACAGGGATTTATAAAGAAGAATACTACGTGGATGGTTACAACGAACTAAAAGGAAAGTGTTTTCAAAAACGGGCAGAAATTTATCATTAACCACATATTGAGCAAGAGCCGTAGAAAGTTTACCACATTTGACTTCGCGAGCGTGTTCTGCTAAACGGATGCCAACAGTACGTTTTGTACTACCAATGTAAAATTTATAGTCACCAGCAGGGGATTACAGGGGAACGACATACACCCCAGCAAAGCTTTTAAAGTCATAAAAATTCCCAAGTTTATCGGATCGAATACGATTAAATAAAGTGGTAATATTAGAGTGAGCAGGTTTGAAATCAAATTCATGACAGAAAATAATACAAGGACGGAAAATCTTAGGATGGTAAGGAACACTAGATTTATGGACTAAACGATCTTTAATAGCAGCAAGTTTAGTATCAAACTGAGTAAATTTAAAGCGAACGTGGGCGAAAATTTTATAAATAAATTCAAAAGAATAAGCAGCCTCATGGCCAAGTTTAAAAATAAAATTAATTTCATCAGTCAAAGCAGGGATAGAAAAGCAAACATTAAATGCGCGATTAAAATACGCGTTAAAAGAGACTTTTTTTAGAGGATACGGGATGGAAAGAATTAGCTGGGATACAGGAGTTAGTAAAAATAGATTTACGGAAAACGGAAGTATGAAAAAACCAAAATCAGAACGGGTGACCGGAACATCAAGGAAAGACAAGGAACAGTTTGATTCATGCTCAACAGTAAATTTAATCGAAGGGTAAAAATCATTAACTTTATCCAAAAGGCGAAGGAGATGATTTAAATCATGATCCCAAATAATAAAAATATCATCCACGTAACGGCACCAAAGAATAGGTTTAATCGTTAAAAAAGGCAAAACATCATTCTCGAGCTCCTGCAAAACGGCCTCCGCTAAAATACCAGATAAAGGGCTACCCATAGGGGCGCCAGACGTTTGCAAGAAAACAGCGTCACGGAAAGCAAAGTAATTTGTCTCCTTAATAATATTCAAGGCAGAAGTGATTGCGTCGATAGCGGGGTTTTTAAATTGGTGACTATGAAGTTTTTTGGCAAAAATGTCAATAGCAATGTCTGAAGTTTTTTGGCAATAATATCGATAGCAATGTCTGCTGAAAATTTCATTAATTTACTTTTTAAAACTAAATTTAATCCTAATAGTACTCTCCATAGTTTTGATGACGTTTCCCTTTTCCCTAGTATCCCCGTTGACATGGCTTGTATTACACTAGCTGAAATACTAATAGACCAAATTTCACGAAATGGGGTAGATAAGTCCCTTGTGGGTTACCCTGGTGCTGATTAGATTTTAGTACCATTCGGGAAGAAAGAACCCGTCTTTTTTTTTTTTGCGAAATAGCCCGCAAAAAATGTCTGTATCCACCCTAACTAAAGAACTAATAAACCAAATTTCATAAAATGGGGTGGATAAGTCACTCGTGGGTTACTCTGGTGCTAATTAGATTTTAGTATGATTCGGAAAAAGGAACCTGCTTTTTTTTGCTAAATGGCCAAAATCTAAAACAAAAGATTACGCATGTTTAAATATATCAATTAAATGTTTGTTTTATACGTAAATTTTGATGAAGCAAAGAATAAGACAAACTCCATTACTCTTAAATTGATTAGCCGTTCTCGAGATATTTAAGTTTTTTCGCATTTTCATAACGCCACCTTCGGAAATACGCCCAGTTACCAAATGAAAAAGGAAACTGGATTAAGAGTATAAATACGTGTCGTTGCAAACAAAAATGCGTGTTATTTAGTGCAATTAATCTGAATTTAATGAATTATTAATGAGAAAATGAATTTAAGTCTGTAGGTAAAGTCATATGTTGCTCACGTCAGATTTTTAGAACTAATTGACAATTTTTACTTTCTCATGTTATTGAATTTTTGAACTTTAGAATGTTTAGAGTATATATATAGAGAGAGTTAGAGAAAATATAGTATAGAAAATTTTGGAATTTTAGTATAGAGAAAGTGCTATTTTCATGAAAATTTCCGATTTCGAGATTTTGATGCCAGTATATGTTTTAGGATCTCCTGAATATGTTTTGACTATTTTTGGAGTGATGTCCGTCTGTCTGTGGCTCCATTTCTTGTGCACATGATAGCTGCCACAAATATTATTGGATTTTCACGAAATTTCTGCTTTATTAGCGAAAAATTTAGAACTAGATAGCATTTTTTTTTCTTCTTTAATTTGATCAAAAACTTCGAAATTTATTCGAAATTTTATATTTTCATAACATGGCAACATAGGACAAAATTTAACACAATGATGCATTAAAGGGGTTATTTATGGTTCAATTATCGGGAAACTTGAATAGTTTCAAACATTTAGTGAAAGATATATAATTTCTGTGTTGCATAAAAATATATAATTTTTTGTATACAGTTTTTGTGTTTGTGACATTAGGGGGGGGGGGGCTAAAATAACGCCATAAACCATCCTCGGGAGGGGCGTATAATATCAAACTTGGTATCCATTGGTAATCAACACTTACTATTTTTTACTTTTATCTAATTTTGAGAATTTTGTTTGAAAACCGCGTAATATCACGAGAACGATTCGCTCTAGTGAATGGATCTCTTTTGTTTGAAAAAGGATTTATAGTTATTATTAATGAAAGCCCTGAAATTTTATGATTTAAAAATAATCATTCGAAAATTAGGGAGAGCGAAGGGGGGGGGGGGGGGAGTCATGTGAATATTTTATTACTTTTTCCAGCCCTTTGAAATGAAGGGTGAAATGCTATAATTGCGATTATTTGGAACAACGATAAAGATTTTTCAAATTTTTATTTGTAAAATTTGCAAAAAATAATGAAACACATACACAAACTTTCTAAAGACAGGATTTCGGCATGAGAAAGTCAATTTGAAAAACACCCTTGTTAATTTTCTCTAGAAAGACATAAAGGTGTCCAATACCAACACACATACACACACAAATTTGATGTGGACAGCACATGACTTTACATAATGCAATGATTTTACTCCTTTAACAGGCCAATAATGATGCATAAGATCCACAGAAAAATTATTTTGGCCTTGAATTAACACGGCATAAATTAAAATTGAACTCTTTTGATAACTTACGCGTCCAGACAAAGTTGAATTATTTATACTCACGTGCTAAACCTTCACGTTCATTTTCTCTAGAAAGACACAAAGGTGTCCAATGCCAACACACTCACACACATAAATCTGATGGGGACAGCACGTGACTTTTCCTACAAAATGCAATGATTTCACTTCTTTCACAGCTCAAATAATGGAGTACAAGGTCCACAGAAAAAGGATGTTGGCCTTGAATTAGCACTGCATACATTCAAATTGGGATAACTTACGAGTCCAGCTAAAGTTGAATTATTTATACTCACGCGCAAAACCTTCACCAAATTGCAATTAATAGTTAATGAGTGTCTCGTGAAACAAATGACTATTGTTGAATTCTTCGGCATCAAAATACGAAATCGGTACATAAAGTACTTTCACTCTTGAACTGAACGGACTAGATCCATGAGAATGATGTTAACTGATTTGTTGCATAATATTGCATGTGGAAAGTGAACATGTATGACGATACTTACTATTTTTTACTTTTATGTAATTTTAGGAATTTTGTTTAAAAAACGGGCAATATCTCGAGAACGATTCACTGTATTGAATGGATCTCTTTCGTTTGCGAAATTATTTATAGTTATAATTAATGAAAGCCCCCGATATTTTCTGATGATTTAAAAAAAAAATCATTCGAAAATTGGGAGAGGTAGGGGGTCTTGTGAATATTTTATTACTTACTAAATAAATAGTTTTACAGTATTCATGGAACGAAATTACTTTTGAAGCGCTTCATTCCTTCGTGACACACACACACACACATTGAACGATTCTTTTGAAATTTGGTAGCCACTGTTGCAATATGAAATTTGTCACATCTGTTTCCATCGATAAACGCCACTGCTCACATCGACTTTTCATGAGATAGAAGGACGGGAAAGTCTTCATCTTTTTCAAATATGCATTTATAGAAATCACAAATTTTTTTTAACATATAATTATGATGTAAGCAAATATTTGAAAGTAAAAAATATAAAAATATTTTTTAAATGCTCGTTTGCCGTTCTCGAAAAAATGAACGTTTTATGACCTAAAATAAAGGTACGGCAACCGGAGGCCCACATGCAAGCTTCATAGAGTTTTATGCCACCCTCATACAACCTTTATTATGACGCCGTCATGCAACCCTTATTAGAGTTTTATGCGGCCCGCATGGACCCTTATTAGAGTTTTATGCTGCCCTCATGCAACCCTTATTAGAGTTCTATACGGTCCGCATGCAACCCTTATTAGAGTTCTATTCTGTCTGCAAGAAACCCTTATTGGAGTTCTATACGGCCCACATACAATCCTTATCAGAGTTCTATACGGCCCGCACGCAGCCCTAATTAGAGTTTTATGCGGCTCGCATGAAACCCTTATTAGAGTTTTATGCTGCCCTCATGCAGCCTTTATTAGAGTTTTATGCCGCCCTCATGCAACTCTAGAATTCTATACGGTGCGTATGCAACCCTTATGGTTTATGCAGCCCGTATGCAACCCTCATTAGAGTTTTATGCTGCCCTCATGCAACCCTTATTAGAGTTCTAAACGGCCCGCATGCAACCCTTATTATATTTTTATGCGGCCAGCATGAAACCCCTATTAGAGTTTTATGCCGCCCTTAATGCAACCCTTAATACAGTTTTATGCCGCCCTCATGCAACGCTTATTAGAGTTCTAAACGGCCCGCATGCAACCCTTATTAGAGTTTTATGCGACCCGCATTGAAGTTCTATGCTGCCCTCATGCAACCCTTATTAGAGTTCTATACGGCCCGCCTGCAACCCTTTTTTTCTATACGGCCCGCATGAAACCCTTATTGGAGTTCTATACGGCCCGCATACAATCCTTATTAGAGTTCTATACGGCCCGCATACAACCCTTATTGGATTTCTTATACGGCCCACATACAGCCCTTATTATAGTTCTATACGGCTCGCATGTAACCCTTATTAAAATTTTATATGGCTGGCGACATCTCCGAAACATGTGTGCATTATGTGGCTTTAAAGTATAATTACAATAAATAAAATTAATAATTTTAATTTGAAATAAAAATTTGGGATTTTAAATTTAAAATCATGTTATATTGGATCGTTCAATACGAAATCAATATATTGAGTTCCCTGTATTGAAAATGGTATTCCTGAATATTATACGACGATTAGCTTGACGAGGCAGAAAGTGTGCTAGTTTCCGTTTTTGAATGTTAGAAGTATGTCTTAAGAAGCCTATCTTGTAAGTTAAACGACATATGCAAAGATATGAAAAATTAACATTTTTCATAATTTTAAATTATAAAATCTTTCTTTTTTAAACGGTTTAGAAAAAAAAATATTATTATAATGCATTTTGGAAATTGTTATTTTTTCCAGTCGTATTTATTAAATTTGATATCTCGATTTTATTTTATCGAATTTTTGGTCAAATAATATTCAAATTAAATTCCAGATTTACACATTAAAATACGTTTTTAAATAATTTTACATTTCTTCTAAAATTATTATATCGAAAAACTACTAGTTACTTTCCATATATACATAAGGTATAAGGAAAGTATTGTGACGTGGTCGAAAATTCGAATTCGAGTTTTCGACGGAACAGCACGTTTCAAGCATCCCTGATCACGAATCAAACATTTTTGAAGTGATGTCTGTGTGTGTGTGTGAAAGTATGTGTGTGTGTGTCAGTGAGTCTGTAGAGACGATAACTGACGAATGAATGGACCGATTCGAACGAAATTTAGTACAAAAATCACAATCCGTAAACACTGGAAGCTTATTGTTTTTATACGCAATCGAATGTTCAGAACCCTCCTAAATTTTCGAATGAAATTTTGAAAAAATCGTCAGAAAATCAAAACCTCTAATAAAGTTACGCGAATAGACATTTCTTATGTAATTTTTCATTAGAAAACGATTGACATAAATTTTAGAACACTGACATGAACCGTTCTCGAGATATTGTACATTTTTCAAAAAAATTATCAAAAAGTCATATAAAATAAAAAAAAATATTTCCTATTGAGAAACATGTTCACTTTTCATATGTAATACCATGAGATAAATTGGGTGACACCAATCTCGTGGATCTAGCTCGTTCCATTCATGAAAAAAGATACTTTGAGTAATACTTTTGTATTTGAACGCTAATAGTCATTTATCTGCTGTAAGAATAACTTATTTCTTAGTGCATAACACTTGGCGAGATTTTGGCGACGAATTTGGCAGAATGTCGCCAACTTGGCGACTTTGTGAAATGTTGTTAAATTAACGAAAATCTCGCCAAATGGATAAAAATGACGACTAATTGTCGAAAATTCAATATTTTGGAAAGAATATTAGTATCTACTATAAGATAAACCTATTTTTTTTACTGTAAAAGTAGTAAATGCATTACATTATATAAGGAAAGTCATGTGTTGCCCACATCAGATTTTTTTTTTTTTGTAATTGCAACCCTAACTTAAAAATTCAAACGATAAATGGCCTCGTGAGTGCAAAAAAGGGGCCTACCCCTGAGCTAAAATATAAAAAATTATAGAAGATTAAAAGACCAGTATCAAATGAGTCAATATTTTTCACTTACTTTCTCCAAAAATTGATTGACACAGTCGTTCTGGAGGTACGGAGGGCCGGTCTCGGAAATATTATATACTTTTTCCTACCAGGAGTAGAGCGATGCTTGGTTTATATCTATTGAAAGAATTAAGGGACTGAAGTGGAATTGGATTTAATTACAACAGTTTACAATGAGAAGCAATCTATTGCTTTTAATAATTTGCTAATATTTATTTTCTCATACGTAGTATTCAAAAAGTATTGTTTTCATGAAAATTTTCAATTTCGATATTTTGATGCCAATATGTGTTTTAAGACCTCCTGAACATGTTTTGATTATTTTTAAAGTGATGTCCGCCTAACTGTCTGCCTGCGATCAATTTATTGTATACAAGATAGCTGCCACAAATATGAATAGATTTTCACGAAACTTTATATCCGGCTTTGTTATCAAAAAATCTAGAATTAAATAGAATGTTTTTAAATTCGAGCTAAAAGTTCGAAGTTTATTTGAAATTTTATATTATTTTAAGATGGTAGCATAGGTCAAAATTTGACATAATCATGCATAAAAGAGTTTATTTATGGCTCAATGATCACAAGACTTAATAGTTTTAACCATTGTTCTGAAAAAAAAAGCCGCGATGCAATTTTTCTGTTCGTGCTGTTATTAGCTCCCCTTGGGGAGGGGGAGCGGGAGTTACGACCCGGGAGGTACATTGTCAAGTTTGATATCAATTGAAAGATTTTTTCAAGCCTTTTCAAGTGAAAGGTAACATGTTAGAATTGTGATCATTCAGACAAACAATGCAGATTTTTCAAATTTTTTCTTGGTAAAAAAAAAATTATTGAAAATATTTGGGGGAAAACAAAATATCACAAGTTACTTAAAATTTACGTGAAGAACGCGGGTATCCGATACAATGCGAGTCTCCAGTTCTGGCTGCTAAATATTTTTAAAATTTCAAATCGAATAAGGCACATTTCACAGATTTTTAAAAATATCCTTTAAAGTATATGAATGATGGTTTTACAGAGGTTTCAGGAACATATTTTCAAAATTATGAATTCTAAATTTCACAGTGGCATAAAAAATATATATTTTTATCGAATTAAGATTAAAGTTAATCCATACATATTTTTATACGTTTGGTTTATTTTGTTCATGCCACGCGATTGCAATGTATACGTCTTTGAACGATATTATACAATTTCATTTTTATCGATATTACACAATTTGATGTTTCATACCATTACACAATATCATTTTTATCAAGATTATATGTTTAGCAACGCAACATTTAAAACATTCAACAATTCTAACGAAAACAGACGATTATCTAAATTGGAGAGTAACAATTAAGTTTTGTTTTGCGGACGGTGGCAACAGAGCAGAGTAAAAACAATTGAAGCGAATTGGAATGGAGTTGAATGAAATGAAACGGGGAAGTGGCAGGAGAGTTGCCGGCCCATGTAGCGAATGCAAATTTAAAAAAAAAAAAAATTGAAAGACCTATATTTTTCCAAAAATAGAGCAGCGATGCTTTTCAAGCCCGAAATGAGAACAGAGTCTATCTACCTACCTGCAAACTTATCCAAGCGGGAAAAGGATGAATAGCGGAGTAACTTCCTCACAGAATCGGTGACGGCAACATGCCTCGGATGTTGAACACACGCTAACTGCGAAAAGCGATGCGAGCTGAAGTTGATGCCCAGAGAATAGATGCTGGCTTATGATTGGATGCATCGGGAATGGTGCGTCATGCGCCTGTCCTTGTGTTTCAGGTTCTGTGCTCCTTTGCTGGTTTGAACTTGGAAGGATTTTGATGGGAGATAAATTAGCTTCACAGAGAAATTGCGGTCATTAAGAGATAGAATGATCACACTCAAACACGTGCATAGGACAATCATATATAAATATATATACAAAAAATCTGATGTGGGCAACACATGACTTTCCTTATATAAATCAATGAATTTACTACTTTTACAGTTAAAAAAATGTTATTCTTATAGTAGATACTTATATTCTTTCCAAGATATTGTCTTTCAATTAGTCGTCATGTTCATTGATTTAGCGTCATTTTTATCCATTTGGCGAGATTTTTGTTAATTTGGTAATAATGAAAAATATCGCCAAGTTGGCGACATTCCGCCAAATTCGTCGCCAAAATCTCGCCAAGCGTTATGGACGGAGAAATAAGTTATTCTTACAGCAGATAAATGACTATTGGCGTTCAAATACAAAAGTATTACTCAAAGTATCTTTTGTCACGAATGGAACGAGTTAGATCCACAAGAATGATGTCATCCAATTTATCGCATGGTATTACATATGAAAAGTGAACATATTTCTTAATAGGAAATATTTTTTTTATTTTATATGATTTTTTATAATTTTTTTGAAAAATGTACAATATCTTGGGAACTGTTCATGTTAGTGTTCTAAAATTTATGTCAATCGTTTTCTAATGAAAAATTACATAAGAAATGTCTATTTGCGTAACTTTATTAGAGGTTTTGATTTTTTGACGATTTTTTCAAAATTTCACTCGAAAATTTAGGGGTGTTCTGAACATTGGATTGCGTATAAAAACAATAGGCTTCCAGTGTTTACGGATTGTAATTTTTGTATCAAATTTCGTTCGAATCGGTCCATTCGTTCGTCAGTTATCGTCTTCACAGACTCACTGACACACACACACACACACACAGACATCACTTCAAAAATGTTCGATTCGTGATCAGGGATGCTTAAAACGTGCTCTCCCGTCGAAAACTCGAATTCGAATTTTCGACCCCGTCACAATACTTTCCTTATACATTATGTATATAAGGAAAGTAAAAATAGATTTCAAGGAAGTATAAAGGTGTTGACATTTATACCTTCTATGATTTTAGTTGAATTTATAGTACATCAGGATTGAGTGTGAAAATATTAAAACGCGGTAAGAATTCGAGCCCACTAAGTTATTAAAACAATTTTATTTAAACCTAGAATTGAAGTGGACTTTACATTGTGCTTCAAATTTTAGATCGAAGTGCAACTTCTGATCCGCACAACTTCCTGTGCTTCTGTTTACAGGGTGGCGCCTGATTCATTGCAGCAGTCCAAGAATTGAAATCATTGTCATAAGTTATAGGGTTGCACTAGTTATAGGATGCTCACTTCAACGTCTAGAAGGTGCAATTTCATCCCAATATCTCAACGACAGAGCGTCAGTCGGCCAACACGAAAATCCGCGGTTTGAGTCTCGGTTGGAGCAGCAAGGTTCTTTACAATGGCGCCTGAATGAATGCAGGATAGTGCAGTGATGTTGGAGGTCTGAAAGTTACCCTAGTGCAATTAGTGCATATTCTTTAGACTTTGGCATATTGGGCGCCGATTTCAAAATCGGGAGAACGACGACCACGCAGAATAGTAATCTGGGTAAAAATAGCAGCATCAAGAGGCTAACCTGAAATAAAAATCGCAGGAGGTGGTCAGTCAGATTATCAATCTGACATTTGAGGGAGGAGAATGCAGATTCCGACAAGAGCTTGCAATTGCGTCCCAGCAACTCAACCGTAGAACGTCGGCTGGCCGGCATGAAGATCCGCGGGTCAATTTTCGGTTGTGGTAGCAAGGTTCTTTACAGTGTTTTAGATAAAATTCCAATTTCAGTGGTTTTAAAACCTCCGTTATGCACTGCATCTAATCTGAGAGTCAAGTTAATAGGGAACAGCTGTAAGGAAATAATGTCTCAGCGAAGAATCGACCCCTTCGATCTTGGAATGATTGAAAAACGTCATAGCCATTGATCTACAAAGACAATTTTATTTTTTTCTAAAATTAAAGTGGACCCTAAATTATAATCCTTTAGATTTCAGATCGAAGAAAACTTCTGATCTGCACTTGTCCCTCATGTGTTTGTTTTTATTTATTTATATATTTTTATTTTTTTTTCTTTACAGGATATCATGTCATCGCAACACTCCATGAATTAAAATCATTGTTATGGATTGTAGAGTCTTGGGAAAATTTCAACTTCAGTGTTATTCGGACCTCAATTACTCACTGCATCTAATCTGGAAATTGCAGAGAATCTATCTCAAAAGGAAATAGAACAGTACTATTACTTTCCTTATATACATAATGTATAAGGAAAGTATTGTAACGGGGTCGAAAATTCGAATTCGAGTTTTCGACGGGAGAGCACGTTTCAAGCATCCCTGATCATGAATCGAACATTTTCGAAGTGATGTATGTGTGTGTGCGTGTGTGTGTGTGTGTGTGTGTGTGTGTGTGAAAGTATGTGTGTGTGTGTGAAAGTATGTGTGTGTGTGTGTGTGAAAGTATGTGTGTGTGTGTGTGTGTGTGTGTGTGTGTGTGTCAGTGAGTCTGTGGAGACGATAACTGACGAACGAATAGACCGATTCGAACAAAATTTGGTAGAAAAATCACAATCCGTAAACACTGGAAGCTTATTGATTTTATATGCAATCGAATATTCAGAACCCCCCTAAATTTTCGCGTGAAATTTTGAAAAAATCGTCAAAAAATTAAAACCGCCAATAAAGTTACGCAAATAGACATTTCTTATGTAATTTTTCATTAGAAAACGATTGACATAAATTTTAGAACGCTAACATGAACCATTCTTGAGATATTGCATATTTTTCAAAAACATTATCAAAAAGTCATATAAAATAAAAATAAAATATTTCCTTTTGAGAAACATGTTCACTTTTCATATGTAATACCATGCGATACATTGGGTGACATCATTCTCGTGGATTTAGCTCGTTCCATTCATGAAAAAAGATACTTTGAGTAATACTTTTGTATTTGAACGCCAATAGTCATTTATCTGCTGTAGGAATAACTTATTTCTTCGTTCATAATGCTGGGCGAGATTTTGGCGACGAATTTGGCGGAATGTCGCCAACTTGGCGACATTTTGAAATGTTGCCAAATTAACGAAAATCTCGCCAAATGGATAAAAATGACGCTAAATCAATGGAAATGACGACTAATTGTCGAAAATTCAATATCTTGGAAAGAATATTAGTATCTACTATAAGAAAAACCTATTTTTTTACTGTAAAAGTAGTAAATTTATTGCATTATATAAGGAAAGTCATGTGTTGCCCACATCAGATTTTTTTAATTTGAAGTTGCTTTCACTTAATAAATTATGCCTGTGGATGTAAGTATGTCCTATGTTAAAGGAGATATCAGTGTGACCAAGATAGAATATTACAGTTACATAAAAATTAGCTTTACGATCAGTGTTTCTTTCCGGCATACCTCCGGGGGGAATAAGCCCTCCCAGAGACGAGTATTCGCTCCCTCCGGAGACATTTTATGTCAACCTAGTTTCTATTTATGTGACACAGCATTTAGATATACACTGGAGGAAAATAAAATCCCAACACCAAGAAGAAATTAGTTTAGAGGAATGAAATTTAGACAAAGCAATTGTGTAGGTAATATATTTATTTGATTAAAGTTTCAAGATCACAGGTTAAAGTATATGCGCGAGAAGACCCATTTCAAATGTGAAATGGTGGTACATTAATGACCGCTGTAGTCGCCAAGATTTTGAATGCAAGCATGCAAACGTGCATGCATTGTGTCGTACAGGTGCCGTATGTCATTTTGTGGGATGGAGTTCCATGTCTGTTGCACTTGGTCAGTCAAGTCAGCAACGGTTAATGCTGGTTGTGGATGGTGTTGGATTTGTCTTCCAATAATGTCCCATAGGTGCTCGATGGGAGAAAGATCTGGTGATCTCTCAAACCAAGGCAACATCGACACACTGTACAGCACCCGGCCGACTAATCGGTTGCTCATGTCCTTGCTGACGAGCCGGTCGGTCTGGGTCTTCAACACTGTACAGCACGTTGGGTGACAGTAGCGGTATGAGGACGAGCGTTATCCTGTTAGGAAACAACCTCTTGAATACTGCTCATGAATGGCAGCACAACCGGTTCAATCACCATTCTGATGTACAAATTTGCTGTCAAGGTGATAACGACGATGTGCTCCTGCTGTCATAGGAAATGGCTCCCCAGACCATAACTTCTGGTGCAGTCTACGCCGCAGACAGCTTGATTCCAAGCTCTCACCTGGCCTCCTTCTTACCAACATACGACCATCACTCGAACCAAGACAGAAACGGCTCTCATCTGCGAATACAACAGATCTCCACTCTGCCCTCCAATGAGCTCTAGCTTGATACCACTGACGTTGCAGATGGCAGTGATTCAGAGTCAGTGGTGTGAACGCCACAGGCCGTCTGGCTCGGAGCTGTCCCTCAAGTAATCGATTTCTTACAGTTCGCTGTGTCACTCTGGGGCCAACAGAAGTTCTAATTGCTGCTGCAGATGCAGTATGATCCGCCACAGCCGTGCAGCGAATACGGCGGTCTACCCTCTCAGTAGTGGCCCGTGTGCGGCCGGACTCAGGTCTTCTTGAGGCAGTGCCTTCACGTGATCACTGCTGCCAACAATCATGCACAGTGGATACATCCCTGCCAAGTCTTTCTGCAATATCGAGGAAATAAAATCCATCTTCTCGTAGCCCTATTATACGGCCTCGTTCAAACTCACTAAGCTGCTGATACTGCCTTCTTCGTCTCCTTAAAGGCATTCTTGACTCAAACATAGCTCACAACGTCCAATTCGGAAGATAAATAACGCTCACGAAGTTTACATCGCGTATTTAAAGCAACCGTGATTTGCATAACCATATTGGAGCTATTAGCGCCACTCTTATTCGTCTAGCGCGAAATTTGAATAGGCGCCATCTTTCATGTGCAAAAACGCTCCTCCCAAATTTCGTTTACCTAGCACAACTCCCTGAAAGAAACACTGGTCACGATTATCATAAGCTTGTCCATGTCGCACGTAGTAAGCACGTAAACATTTCGAAAAAATGTTTGTTCACACCAAATTGCTTGCTATGAACATGATATGAACAATTTAAAAAAGTGTATTGGTGGAGATGTTCACTTGCCTTGCCTTTCCTCGCATTTTGGTGTCCATATGGACAGAAATTCAATTTTGAAAAGTTGAGTTTGTACTGAACACACTAAGTTGCATGAAATGTAGCTTTATTTTTACTTCCCCTATACATATATAGTATAATGTATAAGGAAGGTATTGTGACGGGATCGAAAATTCGAAGTTGAGTTTTCGATGGTGGATCACGTTTCTGGCATATCTGAACTCGAATCGAGCGTTTTTGAGGTGATATCTAAAAAAAAAAAATAATAATAAATGGAGTTTAAACTTTCGTGGGAATGGCAGGATATTTTAGGAATCCAATATGCAACTATGCAAAAATAATAAATTCTTTAGTTGAACTTTGAAAAAAAAATTGATGTGGGCAGCATATGACTTTCCCTACAGACTCAAATCCATTGTCTCTTTATTTCTTTAATATTTCATTAAATTGAGTTTAATTGCACAAATTAACGCGCATAATTATTTGAAAAGACACTGAATTTGCACTTTTATATCAATTTTCGTTTTCATTTGGTAGCTGGACGTATTCTGAAAACCAGCGTAGCAAAAATGCGAAAAAGTTAAAATATCTAGAGAACGACTAGAGTAATGGGGTCGGTCTTATTCTTTTCATCGTCTACAATTACGTATTTTGAGCATAGGTAGCATAGGCGTATTTTTTCCGAATCGTACCAAAATGTGATCAGCACCAGAATAACCCTCAATTACCTTATCGACCAAATATGAAATTTGGTCAGCTAATTTTTTAGCTAGCGTGGATGCATACGATTTATGCGGGCATTTTGCAAAAAAGGCAGGTTCTTTTATTCCGAAACGTAACAAAACATAATTAGCACCAGGATAACCTTCAAATTTATTTATAAAATTTTATGAGATTTGGTGCATTAGTTTTTGAGTTAAAGTGGATATATACATTTCACAGACAGACCCACAGACACATAGACAGAGAGACAGACAGACACACAGAAGTCACGCTAAAATAGTTTTTTCGTATTCTAGATGTCACAAAACATGTAGATCCGTCTGAAACTCAAATTGCGATTTTTGGTATGATTCCAATATTTTCCATATACATTACCATGTATTGCAGGGAAAGTAAAAAGATCAAATTCCCGTATTTGTTTTGATATAATATCAAAATGTGTGACTATGCAGTGAAAACTACTAGTTGGACACATGAGATTTTTACTTTCCCTGTGAGACACTGTGAGACGAGCATTCAAGTTGGCGGTCGCTCTTTTGAGCCATTATTGTAATTATTGTTTATGAAATGTCATTTTATAACTTCTAAGTCATTCCTGAGCTTTCGCCTCACCTCATCGGTTTCACCATTACGGATGGGCGTCAGTAAATCTTCTGCTCTATCCGCGCTTTGTTAAGGGTGAGCGTCAGTAAATTTTCTGCCCTATCCGCGCTTTGTTAACTTTCGCGGCATACATATTTCGCCGAAATTCTGCTCAAACAGTTGCGAAATATTTTCTGAAAGATAAAATGCAATGCTTAAATTATATTAAAACTAAATTTAATGCCCCCAAAAACATAGAATATATTTTTTATTTTAATCCAAAATATTTCTGGTGCTGCCATCTGTTGTTGTAATTTAATTCATACCGGTTATTTTTATTTTTTAATGAACATTTTTAAATATCTATTCCTTCTAATACAGTGTTAAATACAACAACAGATCATATATAATAATGCCACAATCACGGAAAGGTAATTTATCATTCTATAAATTTGATAAGGGATCTGAATGTACATCACTGAGGACTGCAGTTTTGTCTTCAAGTTCCTTTGTCTTCAAGTCCAAGTTCAATTACGTTTCCGTGATTATGGCATTATATATGATCTGCTGTTGTATTTAATAGCGTATTAGAAGGAATAGACATTTAAAAATGTTCATTAAAAAATAAAAATAGTAGGTATGAATTAAATTACGACAACAGATGGCAGCACCAAAAATATTTTAAATTAAAATAAAACATATATTCTATGTTTTATTGGGCATTAAATTTAGTTTTAATATAATCTAAGCATAGCATTTTATCTATAAGAAATTACTTCGCAACAGTTTGAGCAGAATTTCGGCGAAATATGTGTGCCGCGAAAGTTAACAAAGCGCGGATAGGGCAGAAAATTTACTGACGCTCACCCTTAACTTTCGCAGATCATGTTTTTCGCTGAAATTCTGCTCAAACAGTTGCGAAATATTTTCTGAAAGATAAAATGCAATGCTTAGATTATATTAAAACTAAATTTAATACTCAATGAAATATAGAATATATTTTTTATTTTAATTCAAAATATTTTTGGTGCTGCCATCTGTTGTCGTAATTTAATTCATACCGACTATTTTTATTTTTTAATGAACATTTTTAAATGTCTATTCCTTCTAACACGCTATTAAATACAACAGCACATCATATATAATAATGCCACAATCACGGAAACGCAATTGAACTTGGACTTGAAGACAAAGGAACTTGAAGACAAAGCTGCAGTCCTCAGTGATGTACATTCAGATCCCCTTATCAAATTTATAGAATGAGAATTTACTTTTCCGTGATTGTGGCATTATTGTATATGATCTGTTGTACTTAATATTGTATTAGAAGGAATAGATATTTAAAAATGTTCATTAAAAAATGAAAATAGTCGGTATGAATTAAATTATGACAACAGATGGCAGAACCAAAATATTTTGTATTAAAATAAAAAATATATTCTTTATTTTATTGAGTATTAAATTTAGTTTTAATATAATCTAAGCATTGCATTTTATCTTTCAGAAAATATTTCGCAACTGTTTGAGTAGAATTTCGGCGAAAAATGTGTGCCGCGAAAGATAACAAAGCGTGGATAGGGCAAAAGATTTACGCGCCCACTTTACGTTTCATTTCCTACCCGGTAAACTATGACGAAAAATGCTTGGTTTGGTGTATACTACCACCACGTAAAGTTTGGGCCACCTTTTTTGAATCACCCTGTATAGAAATTTTGATGTAGAGATCGTATGACTTTCCCAATTGCAATGGACTTACTTCTTTCATAGTGATAGAATGACGTATACGATCCACGGCACAATACTTTTAACGTTGCATCTCACATCGGTCACTTTTCCGGATAACAGCATGGAAAACTATTTCGATGTATCCAGTAAAATTATATTTCACGCGACTCTAAATTGGCAACTTTCAATATTGATAGCATCCGCGATACACAATAGCGTCCATATATTAAAATCCATATATTTAATTCATGCATTTGGCGTCTTTATTGCAATTTTAACGATATTTTTGTCAATCTGGAGCGAAATATTGCCATGTTGGCGATATTTCGCTGAAGAAGTCACCGAGTTTGCCAAATGTATCGCCTAGATAAATGGAGATAAGTCGTTTTTTATATATAAAGGACTGTTGTCGAATTGTATGGCGTCAAAATACAAAACTTTTACCCAAAGTTTTATTTTTTGTGAATGGAACAAACTAGATCCACGAGTGTGATGTTAACAAATTTATCGCATAATATTATGTATGAAAAGTGAACATATTTCACAATAGTTAATACTTTTCTAAATTTATTGTTGGTTTTTGATAAATTTATTTGAGAAAATGCAATCTCTCGAGAACGGTTCATGCCATCTGTCTATAATTTCAATTGTTTTTTAATAAAAAATTACATAAGAAATGATTATTTACGTAATATTATTGAAGTTCTCATTTGTTTTGATGATTTAAAAAAGACTTTTGATTACGCTTAAAATCAATAGGCTTCCTGATTTACTGATTGCAATTTGTGTACCAAATTTTGTTTAAAATGCTACATTCGTTCGTGAGATATCGTCTTCAAAGACTTTCACACACAAACAAACAAACACACACACACACACACACAAACAAACACACGCATATATACAGACATCACCTCAAAAATGATCGATTCATGTTTCAGGATGCTTGAAACGTGATTTTCCGTCGAAAAACAGTAGACTTCCAGTATTCATGAATTGCAGTTTTTGTACCAAATTTCGTTCTAATCGCTCCATTCGTTCGTGGGACACCGTCTCCACACACACACACACACACACACACACGCACACACACACACATCACCTCAAAAATGTTTGATTCGTGTTCAGGAATGTTTAAAATATGCTCTCCCGTCGAAAACTTGAATTCGAATTTTCGAACCCTTCACAATAATTTCCCTATATATTATACTACGTATACAGGGAAAGTAAAAGAATTATAAGTGCTAAATTCTTATATGATTTCATTTATGTCTTGCAATAATTTCTTCCTGTAGCTCTCATCATAATTAACGTTGGGAACCTAATATGTTTTTGAGTTCTTTACCGCTTACTTTCACATAGAAAACATCAAAAATCTATTCAGTGAATTTTCATTTAAGATCTTCCTCAGTAAATTAGGTATCAGTTTTTCCTAAACAAGTTTGTTTACATTTTTCAGTATTATTTAGAGGGAAACTATGTTTTTTGCATTGAGTTTGTGACTATTGCAGGGACTACTTCGAAGATAAAAGCTTGCAATGTCGTTCCAGTAGCTCAACGGTAGAGCGTCGGCTGGCCAGTTTGGAGATCCAGGGTTCAATTCCCGGTTGGAGCAGCAAGGTTCTTTACACTATGTTTAATCCAGAGATCATCACAATTTTAACACCATAACTAAAGAATTTCTTCCAAAATGTGCACTGTTAAAACGCGTTTTACCATGTTAGCTAGTATGCTAGACAGTTATTATGTATTTACAGGGATCTATTCCATTAATTCCGTCTAATCATGTATGTATGCATGCATGTGTATAATGCAAATTCCAAAGTAAATTTTCGGCCCAGAAACTCGCGTTTTTTAGATGAGCTAAGGATCTAAGTATGATCCCGAACTATTAAAAAATGAAATACATTTTTAATTATTAAAAAAAATACTTCTGTAATCCTAAGCGCTTAGAATTTTGTAAACGGTGAGCGGAATCCAGAGTTGGGCAGTATCGAAAATACATGTATTTGAAATACCTTTTCAAAATACATTTGTAATTTGTATTCTGTATTTTAAATTGAAATAACTAAAGTATTTTGGTAATGTATCGAAAATACATTTTCAAAGTATTTTGTATTTTCAAAATACTCAAAATACATTTCTTCAGATTTCCAACTATCGTGTTGAAACTGCAGATGTAATCATTGAATTCGTTTCTAGGTGTCAATTTCAACAAGTCTTTTGCAACCTGGCGCCGATAAAGTTGTTAATTAATGGCATGTTTAGCATTTGTGGTGAGCCCTTCGAAAAATATAATGTGTTATATCTTTTGTCTATTTTATAGAATATGTTTATATTGGATTTATCTAATGTTGTTGTTTGGTATACATGGTTCTTTTCTGTCTATGTATATAGAACAAAGGCATTCTGAGCTCTTTTGTGCATTGTACATATATATATTTTCTTAAGTGAATTAAAGAGATTCAATGCAGTTAATTATTGCAAACACACGAGAAATGGTGGAAGATTCTGTTCGTGGCGAAAATTTATTAAGGGAATTAATGGGTTATGATGTGCACGGTGTAGAAAACCCAGACCGCCCGACTCACTCTAGGGTTTGAACATGGCCGGGTTGTGCACGGTGTACGGTATTCGATCGTAAATGTGTTAAAGTGATATCTATTGAGGATAATGGGAAAGTTAAGGCAGAATACTACTTATGCAAACCAAAATGTGCAGTTATTAAGGGGACTTTCGAAGACAGAATAAATTTTAAAACGCTTCTAAAGGTAAGATTTTAGTTTTATGCAATAGCACTTCGATTTAAGAAGTATTTTTGCTAGTCACTTGACAGTCGTTTAATCGAGGTTGCGCTATTTTATACAATACGTTTCATTGGGGCAAAAAAAGTGCCAAAATATTGCTTTTTGGAAGAATGTTTCCTTGAAATACCTATTTCTTGGGATCTGCTAAGGATAGAGCTCAGATAATGACTAATTTACATGCATTATATTTCGGAGGGAGAGCTTGGGTTCACTAAGGGTTTTCACTTCCGGTTCAAAAATTTTACTTTTACTTGAAACGTATATATCTCAAAATTGACTATAGGTAAAGCTTCGATGATAACTGACATGGATTTTGCGCATCAAATTCTGGAGGGGGCAGGGTGGTTCAGTAAGAATTTTCACTTCCTGTTTTTCTTTCCATTCTGATTCCAAAATTTGAATTAAAATATATATTTCTTAGAATTTTCCATGGGTAGAGATAATGATTGAAATGGATTCGGCGGCATTAAATTAGGGAGGGGGGTTCAGAGACTCACAGAAGAGTTTCACTTTTGCTTCTGTTGATGTCACTTCGTATTCTTAAAATTTACATTTTATTGAAACATCAAGTTCTTGAAATTTGCTATAAACATAGTTTTGATGATGATTAATAGGGATTCAGCATGAAATTTAGGAGCGATTAGGAGGTTCACTAAGGATTTCAACTTCCGGTTAAAAAAATTATTTTAAAACTTCATTTCTCAAAATTAGCTGGAGCTGTGGTGATGAATGAAATGAATTTAACATTACATTCAAGAGGAGATTGGAAGTTCACTAAAAATTCCCACTTTTGTTTATGATTTTGTTTTTTCACTCACGGTTGATAAAATTTCCTTGAAACATCTATTTCTAAGAATTAGCTATACATATAGTTTAGATGATGACTGATTTGGATTCAGCGTCCAAATTTAGAGGAGTCAGGAGGTTCAATATAGTTTTCCATTTCTAAAATATGTATGCAAAAGAGAATTAAAATGCTGAATGGTTCAGTTAAAAATGAAGTGTACAAACCATTTGGCACCATATGAAAGTTTATTCATACATTACTTGTTTTTTATTATATCTGTCAGTTATATAAAATGTGTTCTCCCATTGACTGATTCCTTTATTTTCACTTTATTACAATAGAGATCTATAATTTCAAAGAGTTCAGTCTTTTAAGTTATACCTTTTCAATACATTATAATCTTTTCAAAGTTCCAATGTAAATATTTAACAAATATAAGGTTTATTTCCCAATAAAATGTATAAACAACTATCGCATTGAAAATTCATTCCAGCCGAATACACAGAAGTGTTTAATTTTTTTAAATGTATTTTGTATTTTGAATGTATTTTAAAAATACATGCATTTTGTATTTGGAATTTTTTTAATTTGAAAACTATTTTGTATTTTGTATTTCATGCCCTAAAACCTATGTATTTTGTATTTTGTATCGAAAATACATTTTCAATGTATTTTGTCTAACTTTGGCGGAATCTGCATTGTTTTTCTGTATCATTACTGGGTTCGAAAGAAATTATTCTACCAGAAAAGTTTTAAAATCCTTTTTTTAAGGAGTTTTGTGCTCATTCATTGATCGTCCTAGCTATAATAATCTTGCTAGCTCCTGCATACGTTTTCATATTGACTGGTGTAGAAGAAAGCATCTTCAATCTGTCAAAATGATTAAATAGTTTGAAAAAAATCTGACTTACATTGAATGATTTCTCAAGAGTGTAGATCAGCGCCATATTCTTCATCTCCCACAAGCCAAATTTATCTCAATCTGTTTATTTAAAGAAAAACATTTTTTACGTGGCCATTCCATTGGTTAAAGCGTTTGGAATCACACACGGTAGATCCGGATTCGATCCCCGCCGTCTAAAACTATCTCTGTGTCTACAATGAGTATAGGCACGTTAAATCTGAAGGGCCGAAGTCCATCCGAGAGGTGATGGGTTAGGGAGAAAATGATACGTTTCTTGTGGCTGCCACCCCCACTGGATACCTATCTAAATTGAATGGTACGATCCAGTATTTTTATACTTTTTTGCCCACTTCTTTTGTGAAATCATACAAATTTTGGTAAAAAGCGTAAGTGCTCCAGAAGGAGAACTTGAAAACCAATGTGAACCCCCAACCTCCTCCAGAATTCGATACTGGATCCACAGCAATTATCATCTAATTTATATATATAGCCAATCTAGAAATAGACGTTTCAAGTAAAATGACAAATTTTGAACCAAAACTGGGAAAGAGCCGGAAGAAAATGTCCTTAGTAAACCCCTACTTCCTTTAGAATTCAATACTGAATCATTATAAATCATTATCTAAGCTTTAACAAATACCGAGAAATAAATATTTCAAATTTTTTTTTTATTAAAACCAATAGAGGGCAAAATTTTGATCCTAATTAAAGTGAGGAAAATAAATAAAAAATAGGTTAAATCTTTAAAATAGACATATATAGTCCCTAATTTTAAAATAGGCATTTATAGGCACTAACCCTCAAAATAGGCATTTATAGCACTAACCGTCAAAATAGGCATTTATAGGCACTAATCCTCAAAATAGGCATTTATAGGCTCTAATCCTCAAAACAGGCATTTATAGCACTAACCGTCAAAATAGGCATTTATAGGCACTAATCCTCAAAATAGGCATTTATAGGCTCTAACTCTCAAAATAGGAATTTGTAGTACTAACCGTCAAACTAGGCATTTATAGGCACTAATCCTCGAAATAGGTATTTATAGGCTCTAACCCTTAAAATAGGCATTTATAGCACTAACTGTCAAAATAGGCATTTATAGGCTTTAACCCTTAAAATAGGCATTTATAGTCACTAACCCTCAAAATAGACATTTATAGGCACTATAAGATTTGGATAGTGAACTCCTCAGAGCCAGAAATGAAATATTCTACGATTCTTCAATCAGAAGAAAAATAGGCAAATAGGCAAATAGCCAACCTCTAATTATTAGTTATGACTGTCAAGAATGTCATTGCTAAAAAGTGACAGTTGAAATAAGTTACCACTAGTTGCGGATACTATAGAAAATATATTTAAAGTGCGAGTCTCCATTCGACTTTCTCATACATTCATATTACACTCATGTTCAAAAGTTAAGCCTAATTCGTGAAATGCGAAACATTCGGAGTTAACATGGTTCACAATCAGTTGTGGAGAATCGTGGGACGAAGGTAAATCATTGTGCATATGCAAAACAGTTCAGTCGACGTCGACATGCGCACAGCATCGGCGCACGTCGGAACGAACTGCCTCGAGCAGCATGGCCAGTTGAGGCAGAAGTTCGCAATTGCTGTGATACGGAGCGTTGTTAACAATCAAAAGTACGAAAGCTGTCACAAAGATGCCAACTGGACATGTTTTTGAAGGGACGAATTGTTGCAATGCTGGAATCCGGTCGATCCCAAACCGAAGCGTCTCGAATTCTGAATGTGCCTCAGTGTGTGATCGCCAGACTGTGGTAGAGGTTCCAAACCGCGGGAGATCTAACCCGACGACCAGTACCAGGTCGGCCAAGGGTAACAACCGCTCGGCAAGACTGATTTCTGGTGATAACTGCGCGACGTCAGAGGAACTGTCCTGCCAGACAACTGAGTTCAGCTCTGACAGCTGTCACAGGAGTCACTGTTTCGAGACAAACTGTTTACAGGAGACTCAGACACGTTGGTCTCTATGCCAGACGACCCTGATCCCCCTGATGTCTGCATAGAAACGCGCGCTTTTACAGTGGAGTTTGGAACATCGGCAGTGGAGTGGACAACAGTGGGGCAATGTCATGTGCAGTGACGAGTCCAGGTTTAGCCTGCACACTAATTCTCCTCGTATCACGATCTGGAGAGAACGTGGAACGCGTTTCCCCCCGGGAAACAGCACGAAAAGACAACTTTTTCCGTTTGTGGGAGCCAAGGTCTGGGCAGGCATCATGATGGACAGACCTCCACATCTTTGACACGGGGTTCGATCATTTTCCCGGCCGCCCACTTTGCTGCTCTATGTCCAAGGATGAGCCGGACGGTCTGGGTTTTCGACGGGGTTCGATCAAAAATACATCGGTTACCGGTCAAAAATACAGAGACGAAGTCCTTGAGCCTACTGTTCGATTGTTTCAAAGTGCTGTTGGTACTGATTTCGTATTCATGGTTAATGACGTGCCTCCTCACCGTGCGACCTTGGTCGACGATTTCCTTCAAACTGAAGATATCCAGCACATGCAGTGGCCTGCCAACTCTCCTGATCTGAATCCAATAGAGCATGTGTGGGATATGTTCGGGAGCCATCTTTCAGCGTGTGTGTGTGTGAAAGTATGTGTGTGTGTGTGTGTCAGTGAGTCTGTGGAGACGATAACTGACGAACGAATGGACCGATTCGAACCAAATTTGGTACAAAAATCACAATCCGTAAACACTGGAAGCCTATTGCTTTTATATGCAATCGAATGTTAAGAACCCCCTAAATTTTCGAATGAAATTTTGAAAAAATCGTCAAAAAATCAAAACCACTAATAAAGTTACGCAAATAGACATTTCTTATGTAATTTTTCATTAGAAAACGATTGACATAAATTTTAGAACGCTAAGATGAACCGTTCTCGAGATATTGTTCATTTTTTAAAAAAAATTATCAAAAAGTCATATAAAAAAAAATTCTTATTGAGAAACATGTTCACTTTTCATATGTAATACCATGCGATAAATTAGGTTACATCATTCTCGTGTAACTAGCTCATTCCATTCATGAAAAAATATACTTTTAGTAATACTTTTGTGTTTGAACGCCAATAGTCATTTACTACCTCGATGGTGGGATTAGACAGGAAAGAAGTGACCTTGCCTTCTGATTGGTTTTTCTGCAGGAAAAGTTCAATACAATCGTCGAAAGTAAAATGCAGCCGGATGCAGAAGTATGTGCAAGTATTATTTAATGGATTGAACACAAAAATAAAGTAAACTTCAGCTTAAAATAATGATTATAATAGAAACATCAAAAATTTGAGAGTTTGAAATTATTTTTGACATACTTAAGTATATTCATAATAATTAAATTAATAATATATTAATAATAATGAATAACACACTAATAACAATTAATACTTATTAATAATAATTTAATTTAATAATACGAAATGAGTAATATGCAGCTAATATTGTCATTTTATTTAGTGAGATTTTATTTAGTGGCTCATGCAAACGAACACGTTTTTGAATGCCTGGCTGACTGATAGTAATACATCAAAGATAACCCCTGTTCATAATATCAAGACGGCTACGAGCTTATGGTAACACATAAAAAACTGGACTGCCACATTCTATTAGGAGTAGCAAATCCCATAAAAAACAAATTTTGCCTTCTCTAATTCTTTCAGAAACTTATTAGCAATTCAACACAGTTAATGTTGGTGTTTATTTTAATGTTTCAGTATGATGGTTCATAAGTAAATTTTCCAAGAAATATACCCCCTTCTCCGTTGAGAATTGATAGTGTATACTACCATTATTGTTTCGAGAATTATAATTATTACTTTCCTTGCAATACATGGTAATGTATAGGAAAAGTATTGGAATCATGCCGAAACTCGCAATTCGAGTTTTCGACGGATCTACACGTTTCGGGACCTATAGAATACGAAAATACTATTTTTAGCGCGACGTCTGTGTATGTCTGTCTGTCTGTGTGTCTGTCTGTGCAATGTATGTATCCACTCCAACTCAAAAACTAATGGATCGAATTTCATAAAATTTAGTAGATAAGTCACTTGGGTGTGACCCTGGTGCTGATTAGTTTTGGGTACGATTCGGGAAAAAGAACCCGCCTTTTTTGCGAAATGGCAGGTAAAAATCCACTCTAGCTGAATGTATCCACTCTAGCTGAAATACTAATTGACTAACTTTTACAACATTTGGCAGATAAGTTACTTGTGGGATACTCTGGTGCTGATTAGAGTTTAGTACGATTCGGAAAAGAACAACCTGATTTTTTTACGAAATGGCCAGCAAAAATCGCCAAAATCTAAAAAAAAAGAGTACGTATGTTCAAATGTATCAATTAAATGCTTGTTTTATACGTAATTTTTTACGAGGAAAAGAATAACAGCAAATCTATTACTCCAGGACTAACCGTTTTCGAGATATTTGAGATTTTTCGCATTTTTGTTATATCTGCCTTTGGAAAAATGTCCAATTACCAAATAAAAACAGAATGCAAATTTGGTGTTATTTTGTGCAATTAAACTCAATTTAATGAATTATTAAAGAAATAAAGAAAAAAAAATGAATTTGAGTCTACAGGGAAACTCATGTGCTGCTCTCATCATTTTTTTTTCTATTCTCTGCACAACAAGTACTTGTATACAATATGTAATTATATATGGAGTGTCAGATATGTTCTACACTATGTTTAGAACCAATTGGACTTCCTAAGAGCCCTTGTTACAAATACTTAGATGCCTGTGCGCATCGAAGACCCCAGCACGGATACGAAACAGCAAAGCCAAATATGATCTTTAATTGTTAATATAAGTGTAAATATTCCATTGTACAGTTATCGTTGTCTATCCCCGCGTTTACCGTCGACGTCCAAATCCTCTGTAGTATCAGCAGAGTTGGGTTTCTATAGCAGCAAACCCAGTGTGTCGGCCTCTAAGCTCGACATAATAATAATAATAATAATAATAATAATAATAATAATATTTTTTATTTTAAATAATATTTTGAAAATCGTAAAATTCGTTCAAGTTCTAATCGCAAGAATTACTAAATATCCTTCCCAGTTCAAAGTTTCTCACAAAATGCATCGGCACATAAAATTTGATATCGGCAGATGTAAGAGTTCTTATCGGTAGGGTATGCGTTCTTAAATAATATGTCTGCATCTGACATGGGCACAAATACAGAGAGGTAAATGCAAATAAACGGACATCTTTCGAATTGTGTTTGAAATGGATTAAAGCACGCTACTGGACTGAAGCGCTTTAAGCGCGCTGATCCGTTCAAATCTCGAATTCCAAAATTTTGAGAAAATAATACTTTTTACTTTCCCTGCAATACATGGTAATGTATAGAGAAAGTATTAGAATCATGTCGAAAATCGTAACTCGAATTTTCGACGGATCTACACGTTTTGATACCTCTAGAATAGAGAAAAAAAACATTTTTAGCGTAACGTCTGTCTGTGTGTGTGTGTGCAAAGAATGTATCCATTCTAACTAAAAGACTAACGGACCGAATTTCATAAAATTTGGTAGGTAAGTCCTTTGTGAGTGACCCTGGTTCTGATTAGATTTTGGAACGATTCGGAATAAAAGAACCTGCCTGTTTCTGTAAAATTGGTTGCTTCAAAATTTAACTGTATCCACTGTAGCTGAAAAACTAATAGACCAAATTTTAGAAAATTTGGTAGACAAGTCACTTGAGGATAACCCTAGTGCTGATTAGATTTTGGTATGATTAGGAAGAAAATAACCTGCCTTTTTCTGAGAAATGACCAGCAAAATTCGTCAAAATAAAAAATAAAAAACCACGTCTGCTCAAATATGTCAATTAAATGCTTGTTTTATATTTAATTTTTGACGATGAATACAATAAGATCAACCTCATTATACTAGGAATAGCTGTTCTCGAGATATTTTAGTTTTTTGCACTTTCGATACGTCACCTTTGAAAATAAGTCCAGCTACCAAATGAGAATTGTTGAACAAAGAAAGAGAACGTGAATATGAGTCTGCAGGGAAAGCACAGCAGATTTTTTTATAATACAATAGTGGGAGCAAATAAATATAAATGCTTTACAAACACTTTAGATAATTTTGGAATTGTGGAAGAAAAGGAAGAGATCGCGGAAAACCGCCCACCCAGCTCGTTCTAAATGCGCATTTCATTTGCGGTTACCGTGAAACAAATCAAATACGTCCTCATTTTAAAGTGCTTCTTTTGTGTTGCATTGAAAACTGGTTTTTAGCGCTTTCTGATTTTTCATATATTTTTTTCTTTTTGTTACATTTCCGTATAGGGGGGGGGGGGTATGACTGGTTTTTTTTTTTCAAAATTCAAGATTTAAAAAAATAAACCTGTTAAGGCCCCTCTCGTTAAACAAGAAATATCAATAATTGATTATGAAACGCTTTCCAATTCAAATGCAATTTTATTTAAACATCTCTAAAATGCGATACATTCAGCGCTGACATATTTTAAATTATCACCGTACTGCAATAGT
The DNA here is from genome assembly GCA_951213105.1 of Amaurobius ferox. Lineage (NCBI taxonomy): Eukaryota > Metazoa > Arthropoda > Arachnida > Araneae > Amaurobiidae > Amaurobius > Amaurobius ferox. The sequence continues at coordinate 128,163,442 of OX578147.1, forward strand.
TTATTATATTTGAAAGCTTAAAACTTCGCAAAAAAATGAACTCTATTCAAATGACGTTATCGAAATATAAATCGTCTAGCTCTCTATGTAAAATCAGATAATATTTCATTCATACACTTTTATTCCAGACTTCAGAGTTAAATAATTTTGCGTGAAAAAAAAATCAAATCAGCAATTCTTATACAACTCATCTTACTTGTTTTCACACTGCATCTATTAAAATTAGACTTCGTTGTAGAAATTATCAAATTTTGATGATCATTTAAATTCAAAAATATTGTAATAGCGTTGGCGCAAAATATCGATGCACAGAAAATACATAAAAATAAAGCGATTTTGGGACGGATGCAACACTAAATATAAATTTAAAAGAATTCTAAAAATCACGATTTTGACACTTGGAAAAAAGATGGATGCCATATTTTATTTTGAAGTGGGTCACGTGATTTCTTCATATCATATGGGTGTCATTATTATTTTAATGTTTATTTTAAAAATTACCCAACCTATTTTGCTGAAATTTTTTTTTATATATATTATGGGATAATTTGAATATTTCCTAAAACTTTCAAAGCAATTTGTGAATTTTAAATTCGCTTAAAAAATGTTTCGAAAATTAGATCCCAAAGGGTTCAATGTATTTCACTTTTTCAACCCGGGTTCAATTCAAAACTAATTGGGAGATATTATTCATTTACATTCCCATATGTACCACAGACCGTCTCAACAGCATACTAGAATTTCATTTTGATAAAGTCATTTTTACTGGAGTTATCGTACGGACGGAAAGACAGAATGAATAAAGTCATAAACACTTTTCAACTATGTTATAAAGTGTTAAAAACGGCTCTGTTCGAAAAATGATCTACTGCTTGTAAATTTGTTCAACATTTGTTGTTTGCGTATTTCTTGCCTAGCGTATGTATTGTTCAACCGTGGCTGATAAACTAGTATCTGCAAAAAAGTCACGCATAAAAAAAGCCCACAAATATTAAACACCAAGGTTATTAAGTTTCCTCATAACTAGCCAACGTTAGTTGAAGAGTGTGTATTGTAGTTTTTTTTTGTTTTGTTTTGCATATTTCAGTTTGCTGCGGACTCATTCGGCTTAGCCTTCTGGAATTTAAGAAAACAAACAAACAAGAAAGATCAATCATGCATAAAGCATTGATTATGAATCACCTTCCAACTTCAATGCAATTTCATTTAAACATCTCTAAAATGCGATACATTCCTCGGTAATATTTTAAAAATTCTCACAATATTACATTAATTTATTATATTTAAAAACTTAAAAGTTCATCGAAAAAAATGAACTTCATTCAAATGACTTCAATTAAATATAAATCGCCTGGCTCTTCGGTAATGTTTTTAACATTATCATAATACTGCAATAATTTATTATATTTGAAAACTTCATCAAAAACAACTGAAATTTAGTCAAATGACGCCATCGAAATATAACACGCCTGGCTCTCTCTATAAAAGCAGCATTTCATTCATAAACATTTTCCCATTCATTTCATTCATCACAATACTATAATAATTTATTTTATTTAAAAACTTAAGACCATGGAGTTACAAGTAATTAAACTCTATGCGTAAAACTTCATCGAAAAAAATCGTCCTTCTCTCTGTAAAATCAATGAATATTTCATTCATATCAGCTATGCAGACTCCATGGGTTAAATATTTTTGCGTTAAAGCAATGTAGCAATTCTTGTCCAACTTATTCTACAAATTTTGCTGTTTACATTTTACATAAGTGAAAAATGAGCTTCGTTGTAGAAATAATCAAATTTGGATGATCATTTAAACTCAAATATATTGTAATTGCGTTGTTTCAGTATGTAGATGCACAGAATTTAAGTAAAAATAAAGCGGTTTTAGGACGGATAGAACACTCAATATGAATTAAAAAGAACTTTAAAAATCACGATTTTGAGACAAGGTGGAGATATCATATTTCAGTTTGAAGTGGGTCACGTGATCTCTTCATATAACGGTCACGTGATTGCTTCATATAAGAGGTGTAATTATTATTTTAATTTTTATTTTAAAAACTACTAAATTTATTTTGCTGAAATTTTTTTATATATTTTATGGGATAATTTGAATATTACCTAAAATTTTTGAAGCAATTTGTTAATTTTAAATCCGCTTAAAAAATGTTTGAAAAATTAGGTCCCATAGGGTTCAATGTATTTCATTTTTTCAACCTGGGTTCAATCCAAAACTAATTAGGTGATATTATTCATTTATATTCCCATAGGTCCCACAGACCGTCTGAACAACATATTAAAATTTCATTTTGATAAAGTCATTTTTACGGCAGTTGTGCTAACGAACAGACAGACAGACAGAATGAACAAAGTTATAAACACTTTTCTACTTTTTTGAAAAAGAAAAATAATATTTTAATGTGTTTAAAAGATATAATTTTTTTATATAAATTGTACTTTTAGAATATTATCGGTATCTGAACGGTACGCAAAAGTATATCTTTTTAATTTTGTGTTAACCGTGTTAAAAAAAGAAAAATAAGATTTTAATGCGTTGAAAAGAAATAATTTTTTTATATAAATTGCACTTTTAGAATATTATCGATATATGAACGGTACGCAAAGCAAAAATATATCTTTTTAATTTTTCGCAATCTCATACTCTTGGGAGATATAATAACGTTATCCGTTTAGAACTCAACTAATCACTGTCCAAATGGTTGCCCTCGAAAAAATAAACATATGACCAGTCGGGATATGAATAAAATTTAAAATGAAATTTAGACTTGAAACAGCAAGTTTAGTGCTAATATGAAATCTACACCAGCAAGTTGTTTCAATTGCAGACTTGTCTTTGGTCATTTCAGCACCTTCGAATACAGAGGTTTGGAATGAGACCACATGTTTAAAATTTTACCCCTCTTCATAAACGCTCCCCCCCCCTCCCCTAATATTTTTTTGCAAATAAACTCTTTCAATGCTCCAAAAAAACTCGAATGCTAAAAATTGGAGTGGACAAATGTGGGTATGACCATATACACAATTTATGCATGTGCAGGGTATTCATAATTAATTGTAGCTGATATTTTCTAAATAACGTTTATTTTCTATAATTGAACATAATTGTCAGTATATTCAATTTGTTTAATTTCTTATAAGAAGTAGAATCGCCGAAACCTTTGCTTGAGTTTCTATATGCAAAAGTAAAGTATAAGGCCTCCTGTACATATAGAGAATAAAAACTGCTCTCTAATCTTTAAGCATGAAATCACACACATACACACACACACACACACACACACACATATATATATATATATATATATATATATATATGTAGATATATTAGAGAACTGGATTAATAACTAGTACCAAGTAATTGATAACAAAACAATAAACAATATAATAGCCAAAGCAGTTAAAACACAGCCACCAGGCCGTAAAGAAAACTGGACAGCACTAGGCAGCACTGGACAGCACTAATTTCGAGGTTAATTTAGATTAGATTCCTCTTCAGGGCTGAACGTCAAACTTAAATTAACTCAAACAAATGCTCCTCTCAGATATGGCAATAGTTAGTTACTATAAACACTATAGCCCAGACTTCAAGCACTAATTAGTGGATAAAAATTTAAAAATTATAGTAAATTATAGTTAAATCATAGTAAATCAAGTATTACCATGAACCATAAGCCAGGATTCCTGAAGCCACGTGTTTTGCAGTTGAGATTGAATATCATAGAGTTGAGCAGTGTCCAGGACAAAGAGGGGAAAAATAAATCATGGAATAAGAGGGAAAACTATGAGTTGAATTTCAATATTTTACCCAAACATACAAACACAGAAACCAACCTGAATAAAACAGTAAACACAATTTAGATATTCTTTATATATATATATATATATATATATATATATACATACATATATATATATATATATATATATATATATATATATATATATATATATATATATATATATATATATATATATATATATATATATACATACATATATATATATATATGTATATATATATATATGTATATATGTATATATATATATATATATATATATATATATATATATTAAATATTGAAACCCAATATATGTCAAAAATTGAAACCCGAAAAACAAATTGCTTTATGAATATAGAAAAATATAATTTTTCTAATTATTAAAAATCGTTTAACTTTAATTAAATAAATTTTTGATATGGAAATGATATTCAAGATATTGAGGAGCCAGACAACTTTATAGTATTTTGCTGCCAATCGAAAAATTAAACAATTTAAACATTTTCCCGAGCTTGGGAATTAGATTCCATATATTTTAACAAAATTTAGCATGCTACCAGAATTAAAACATGCGGGCCATTTTCAACACTTTACAACATAGTTAAAAAGTGTTTATGACTTTCTGCCTGTCCTTTCGCACGATAACTGCCGTAAAAATGATTTTATCAAAATGAAATTTTAGTATGTTGTTGAGACGGTCTGTGGGACATATGGGAATGTAAATGAATAACATCACTCAATTAGTTTTGGATTGAATTCGGGTTGAAAAAATGAAATACATTGAACCCTATAGGATCTAACTCTTTAAACATTTTTTAAGCGAAGTTAAACACAAATTGCTTCGAAAATTTTAGGAAATATTCAAATTATCCCATAAAATATATAAAAAAATTTCAGCAAAATATTTTCGGTATTTTTTGAAATAAAAATTAAAATAATAATTACACCCATAGAAGAGATCAAGTGACCCAATTCAAAATTAAATATGGCGCCCTAATTTTTTTCCAGAGTAAACATCATGATTTTTAAAGTTCTTTTACTTTTATATTTAGTGTTGCATCCGCCCTAAAACAGCTTTATTTTTGCTTTTTTTTGTGCATCTATATTCTGCGCCAACGCAATTACAATATTTTTGAGTTTAATTGATCATCAAACTTTGATTATTTGTACAACGAAACCTAATTTTAATGGATGCAGAATGTAAACAAGTGAATGTAAAGATGAGTTGCATGAATTTTTTTCACGCAAAATTAACTCCCTAGTCTGGAATAAAAGTGTATATATGAAATATTCACTGCTTTTGACATAGAGATCCAGATGATTTATATTTCGATGACGTCATTTGAATAAAATGAATTTTTTCGACGAAGTTTTAAGTTTTCATGTCAAATAAATGATTGCAGTTATGTGATAATGAAAAAAATATCACCGCTGAATGCATCGCATTTTAGAGATGTTTAAATAAAATTGCATTTCGGTTGGAAAGTGTTTCATAATCAGTGCTTTATGCATGATTGATTTTTCTTGTTATGTTTAAATCTGAGAGAATTTTTGATATCCAGAAAATATGTCAACAACTTTGATTAAGTATGTAGATGTGACAAGTGTTCTTGCGAAGTGCGGGTGAAATGACTCGTTAAATATATAGATTTTAAAGAGTGTGAAAAAAATTATGCATCTATCTGAAGTCGCTGAGTTATTAAAAAGTTCCAAAATAAGGTCACATATCGCACGTTGAACAGGTATACTTTCACTTTGAAAAGAATTTCATCGGGAAAACTTATTTCATCGGGAAAGCATGTTTACGCAGAATGAGTGCGAACGTTGGTGAAATCGTCTCAGTCAGAGGCAAGGATTGGTTGAGGAACGTATTTCTCACTTTCGTAACATTCTGTTTTTATAGCGGTAAAAATAGAAAAAAAAATCTTATATTTAGAGACGATAATAAATGATTTCCTCATAGAGCTTGTTAGCTCTCTCAGCATGTGGTACAGATGTAAAAATCTGATGTGGGCAGCACATGACTTTCCCTGAAGACTTATATTCCCGTTCTCTTTTTTTAATTCAATTTAATTCACTTTTAAATTAATTTTCTTTCTCATTTGGTAACTGGACATATTTTCAAAGGCGGCCCAGCGAAAATGCCAAAATACTAAAATATCTCGAGAACGGCTAGTCCTAGTGTAATCGGGTTAGTCTTAATCGTTTCATCGTTAAACATTACGTATTAAACAAGTATTTAATGGATATATTTGAGCATATACAGTTTTTTATTTTAGATTTTGACGATTTTTGAGGGTCATTTCGCAAAAAAGGCAGGGTATTTTTTTCCGAATCGTACCAAAATCTTATCAGCACCAGGGTAACCTACAAGTGACTTGTAAAATTTCTACCCAATTTTGTAAAATTTGAGATATTAGTTTTTCAGCTAGAGTGGATACAGGAAATTTTTGCGGGTCATTTTGCAGAAAATAGCGGGTTTTTATTTGCGAATCGTACCAAAAACTAATCAGCACCAGGATCATACACAAGTGACTTACCTACCAAATTTTATGAAATTAGGTCCATTAGTTTTTGAGTTAAAATGGATACATACATTGCACAAACAGACAGACACACAGACGTCACGCAAAAAATAGTATTTTCGTATTCTAGAGGTCTCGAAACGTACAAATCCGTCGAAAACTCGAGTTCGGATTTTTGGCATGATTCCAATACTTTCCCTATACATTACCATGTATTGCAGGGAAAGTAAAAAAAAGTCGTCTGTGGTTTCAGTTTGATGGAATTAAAATGGTTTTACTTAAATCATATTTTATAACGCTTATAGGGCTTCCAGAACTACAAATTCTCACTTATTGTTTATAGCTGTCACTAGTTTTTAAGATATAAAGCATTACAAACTTAATAAACTTAAAATGTTCATACTTCTTCAACTTGACAAGATGAAGACTCGAAAACTACAAGAGCTTTATTAAAAATAAATATAAATTTAGAACTTTAAAAAATAAAGACAACCAAAAAATGTCTATTATTAAATGTCTCTAATTAAAATTTCCATCCACGACGTACACAAAGTCACAACCATAGCGCTTTCGGGCATTATTATGCATTTCATCAGTAGCAGAGTGAAAATGGGTGGGGAACATGAGCTTAAATACAAACGCGTGAGACGAAATTTGCACATTAATCATTTTACATATTAAATACGATACATTAAAATAAAACCATGATTTAATTATAAAATGCAAAAGGAAAAAGTTCATAAATTACAGGGTCTCCAATAGACATGTCATCAAAAGCAAACGAAAACGGGTACTAAATATCCAGAAAATCACACAATGGTTTAACTTCGAAATTGACTTCGAATTAAAAATTAAAAAAATCATTTTTTCAAGTTGACAACAGATTGCTGACACTGATCAATTGGATTTCCTCATACTAAATTTCTTCATACACACTTTTGTCGCTTGATATTCATATCTATCTTTTATATAGTTTCGAAGATATTACGAGTGAACGTTAAAAAAAATAGCTCGTTCAGTTCTACAGGTTATAAGCATTACAAACATGAAAAACGAAAAATTTACTACGTGTCAAACCCTTATATGATTTTCTGAATACTTAGTAGTTGATTTATTTTGCTTTTGACGACATTTTTATTGGTTACCGTTTATTTATTTATGAACCTCTTTCCTTTTATAGTATCTCTTGTATTTATAATTAACTTGCATTTTAAATGCCTCGTATTTAAAAATGTAAAAGGATTAATATGCAAATTTTGTCTGGGGATTATGACCTGTATATAAGCACATGTTCGTCCCTTATTTTCATTTCTCCACTAATTAAGGGTATAGTAATGCCCGAAAGTGCTATGGCACCTTTTGCAAGCGCTTTTGGGGGAAAGCGCTATGGAAGAAGCATTGCACCTGGTGCAGTAGGTGCAATGTTTCTACCGGCAATTTCCCCAAACGCTAGCAGAATTTGATATTCGCACGTTGTTCTTCAAACGCCATTTCCGTTTTCGACGAACGCAAACGGCTACAGTTCACTGACACACATTGTCTGGAAAATCACCTGCTTTTTCCTTTTCACATCTCGCGTCACATGTGCCTCTACGCTACGGTAAAAAAATAGTTCCCCTCTCCTTCAATCAGGGTTGAAGATATCAGCACAGTCACCGAACTTTTTGATCCTACCTTGTATATTTATATATATATATATATATATATATATGCATATGTATATATATATATATATATAATATTAAGAGTTTGAAAATCCAATGATAGAGTAAGGAGAAGTTGCAACTTAAAGAACACTATATATATATATATATATATATATATATCCTATAAAAACGACAATCCACATATCATAATAAAGGTGAAATGAGTATAGGCGCGATTTGTTGCTCTTTACACTCATCCCAAAATAACACACGGTTTGGAACTGCTTCGGGCTATCAGAGTTTCTGAGAGTGTTACCTAGGAATAAAAGCACGCTTTAACCAGGAATAGTCACAATCCCCCTAGACTTTACTGATACTCCGTTTGCACTCCTTTTAATATTATTCTGTTTTTACTTGTATTTTAGTGTTTCCTTATGGTGTATATATATATATATATATATATATATATATATATATAATATTTATATAAACTTACCAAAATTGTTCACTTCGCCAAAACTCTTCATTGGGTCCAAGTATTTTGTAGAAGCGTACACAAAATATGTATGTTTCTGAAGAAATAAATAGATTATATCTATAACCTATTTCTACTTAGATAACATGTCAGACTTCTACCTTCGGGTGCCCCGGCTCATTAGACTAAACAGAAGCAGTGCACTCATTCTTCCTTAAAAAATGTAATGTTTGGGACACGACAACAACAACAACAACTTGGATAACATACATAAAGAAGAAAAAATAAAGGAAACAAGAATACCTGGAATAAACATTGCATATGCCCGAACCAGTCGAACCCCTGAACCCAGAATGAAGAGACCAGTGTTGCCATTCGCAAAGTAAAAAGAAATGATCTACTGTTGCCATTCGTAAGAAATAAATAACCGTAATGCGAAAAGGCTAGAAAAAGTAATGATATACAATAAGAGCTACAAAAAAGTAGGGCCTATAATAGTAAGGCTTATGTTTAAGTGGATGTATATATATATATATATATATATATATATATATATATATATATATATATATATATATATATATAATAGAAGTTTGAAAATCCAATGAACGAAAAGTAAGAAGATGTAACACGATAAACCTAACTTTTTAAAACACCCACAGAATAAAATATAATACAGCAAATCATCAATCAAATGGATAAAAATACAAATGGATAAAAAATACAAAACACAAGCTTAAACTAAAATGGATAAAAAATACAAAACATAAGCTTAAACTAAATTCAACTATCTAACTGGCTTACAAAACAAAAGTAAAAATCAACTAATCATCAAGCAAATGGAAAAAAATAAATAAAATAAATATCGAATCAACAAGATATATAATACAATGGTATGGAATCGAAATAAGTATAACAAACGAAATCAAGCACAAACGCCATACACGTGGACGAGGCTCTAAGCCTAAATCATGAATTGTTAACCTCTACAAAAATCTAATCATGTCCAAGTTTTTTGTAGAAGCAAACACAAAAATGTATGTTTCTGAAGAAATAGATAGATTAAATCTATAAACTATTTCTACTTGGACGACATACATAAAGAAGGAAGAAAAAAGAAAAAATGAATACCTGGAAAAAGCACAGCGTATGTACAATCGATTCAATACAGGGAACACTGATAGAAGAGACCAGTGTTGCCATTCGTAAAGAAAAAATAAAAAACCATTTACTGTTGCCATTCATAAGAATTGAAAAACTGTGAAGCGAAATGTTAAGAAAAAGTATTAATATACAAAAAGAGCTACTAAAAAGAGGGGCAAATAATAGTAATGCTGAAGTGGGAAGTGAATGTAAAAAAAAAAAAAAAAATATATATATATATATATATATATATATATATATATATTTAAATAAAAAGATAGATTTATAATGAAAAATATTGAAATGAATTTTAGTGTACTTGCGCACAGCAGCATAAAACACTAAAAATATATAAAGGGTTAATATATAAAAATATAAATGGAAATAAAAAATGAAGAAGGAAGGCAACGTAAAGTGCTTACACAATGGCGGTAAGAGGTAGTGACCGACCTTACTTAATAGTTAGGTATAAGGTAGTACCTTAATAGTAAGGTCACTACTCCTTACAGCCATTATGTAAGCACTTTACGTTGCCTCCTTCTTCATTTTTTATTTCCATTTATATTTTTATATATTAACCCTTTATATATATATATATATATATATATATATATATACATCCACTTAAATATAAGTCTTAGTATTATAAGCCCCACTTTTTTGTGGGGCTTATAATAGTATAATATACCTTATAAAGCGCAAGTATATTATTATAATTAGGCTTATAATAATATACCTGCATAGTAATAATCCCGGATGTTTGGAACCTCAGCGGTGCCAGATTATCACATGCCAAACTTAAATGGGATAAAAAGTAGGAAATTTTAATTTAAAACTAAATAGTGGACAGTAAATGTGATATTTATTGCCTAAAATATTTAAACAAACTAGATTACACTGCGGAGTATGGGAAATGTATTTAAATTAATTTTAAACCTGTGAACATTAATGAATAGAAATCTGCATAATCGTGAGAAAATTTACCATAATTGAAGGTTCTGATAGTTTAGTGAATTTTTTAAAATTCCGAACAAAAATTTTGAGATTTTTCTAACATTCGATCGCTTTTAAAATAAACAGGATTCCAGTATACACCGATTGTAATATTTGTGCCAAATTTCGTTTTAAACACTCCATTCGTTCATGTCGCGCCCATACACACACACGTCAAAAGCGTTCGATTCGAGTTCACAGATATTTAAAACGTGTTTCTTCCGTCGAAAACTCGAATTCGTATTTTCGACTCCGTCACAATACTTTCCCTATACACCATACTATGTACATAAGGAAATATAGGGAAAGTAAAAATCTGGCATATAACGTTTTTAACACTTTACAACAAAGTCGAAAAGTGTTTATGACTTTGTTCATTCTGTCTGTCTGTCTGTCTGTCCGTTAGCACGATAACTACCGTAAAAATGACTTAATCGAAATGAAATTTTAGTATGTTGTTCAGACGGTCTGTAGGACCTATGGGAATATAAATGAATAATATCACCCAATAAGTTTTGGATTGAACCCGGGTTCAGAAAATGAAATACATTGAGCCCTATGGGACCTATTTTTTCAAACATTTTTTAAGCGGATTTAAAATTCACAAATTGCTTCGAAAATTTTAGGTAATATTCAAATTATTCCATAAAATATATAAAAAAAAATTCAGTGAAATATATTCAGTAGTTTTTTAAATAAAAATTAAAATAATAATTACACCTCTTATATGAAACGATCACGTGACCATGATATGAAAATATCACATGACCCACTTCAAAATGATATATGGCATCCATCTTGTTTCAAAATCGTGAGTTTTTAAGTTCTTTTTAATTCATATTGACTGTTGTATCCGTCCTAAAACTACATTATTTTTGCTTAAATTCTGTGCATCTACATACTGAAATAACTCAAATACAATATATTTGAGTTTAAATGATTATCCAAATTTGATTATTTCTACAACGAAGCCTATTTTTCACTTATGTAAAATGTAAACATCAAAATATGTAGAATGAGTTGTAGTAGAATTGCTGTATTTCTTTAACACAAAATAATTTAGCCCATGGAGTCTGCATGGCTGATATGAATGAAATATTAATTGATTTTATAAAAAGAAGGACGATTTTTTCGATGAAGTTTTAAGCATAGAGTTTAATTACTTGTAGCTCCATGGTCATAATTTTTAAATAAAATAAATTATTATAGAATTGTGATGAATGAAATGAAGGGGAGAAATTTTTAAATAAAATAAATTATTATAGTATTGTGATGAATGAAATGAATGGGAGAAAGTTATGCATAAAATGCTGTTTTTATAGAGAGACCCACGCGTGTTATTTTTTCTACGACGTCATTTGAATGAATTTCAGTTGTTTTCGATGAAGTTTTCAAATATAATAAATTATCGTAGTATTATGATAGAATTAAAAATATCACCGTGGAATGTATCGCATTTTAGAGATATTTAAACCAGGCAATTTATATTTCAATGCCGTCATTTGAATGAAGTTCATTTTTTTTAATGAAGGTTTAAGTTTTCAAATATAATAAATTAATGTAGTATTGTGATAAGTTTTAAAATATTACCGAGGAATGTATTGCATTTTAGACTTGTTTAAATAAAATTGCATTGAAGTTGGAAAGTGTTTCATAATCAATGCTTTAAGCATGATTGATCTTTCTTGTTATTTTATTTCTTTATTTAAAATAATGCAAGCTACAGGACAAAGTCCCAGTCACAGCGTGCAAGATAAAATGCAATGCAAAATATACAGATTAAAATATAATGAAATACATTAAAATGCAAAGTATTGGCAACAAATGAGTTTTAAAAGCACTTGCATATGAATAAATACATTAAAATATAAAATATTTACAACAAATGATTTTTAAAATCAATTTCGGATGAATAAAAAATATCAAGATTATCGAAAGCTGTTGTAAAGTTTACAGAAACTATTAATCGCGCAATAACGACCCATATTTGTACCAAAATCCATTTCAGTAAATAAACTCATGCTCCTGGTAGAATACTGGGGAACATGAAGCAAGACTTCGAATAAAAACATCTGACGTGGGCAGCTCATGACTTTCTCTGCATAATGAAATGAATTTACTTCGTTTACAATGAAAAAATTTTTTAACGCTGAACTGTACATTTGCTGCTTTTTCGGATGGCAACATGTAAAATTACTTCGAAGTACCCAATTAACCTATATTTCACGGAACTCTGAATGGACAATTATCAATACTGATAGCATAATACGATATAGCCCATAAAAATATTTTAATAATTAACGTATCAATTTGGCGTCATTTTCGTTAATGTAGCGCCATTTTGGCAATTTTAACAATATTTTCATCAATTTGACACCATTATAAAAAAATCTGGTGTGCACAGCACATAACTTTCCCTGTAGATTCAAATTCATATTTTCTTTATTTCTTTAATAATTCATTTGATTGAGTTTCATTGCACAAAATAACACTAAATTTGCCTTGTTTTTATTTGGTAATTGGACATTTTTCTGAAATCGGCGTAACAAAAATGTAAGAAATCTCAAATATTTTGAGAACAGTTAGCCCTAAATTATTAATGGAGTGTGTTATATTCTTTTCCTCGTCAAAAAGTGCGTATAAAACAAGAATTTAATTGATACATTTGAGCATACGCAGTCTTTTTTTTTTTTTTTTTTTTAGGCAATTTTTGCGGGCTATTTCGTAAAAAAAGGCAGGTTGTTCTTTTTCGAATCGTACCAAATTCTAATCATTACCAGAGTATACCACAAGTAACTTACCTACCAAATTTTGTGAAATTTGGTCAAGTAGTATTTTAGCTAGAGTGGATACATAAAATTTTTGCGGGCCATTTTGTAAAAAAAGGCAGGTTGTTCTTTTCCGAATCGTACCAAAATCTAATCAGCACCAGAGAATTCTACAAGTAACTTATCTATCAAATTTTGTGAAATTTGGTCAATTAGTATTTTAGCGAGAGTGGATACATGAAATTTTTGAAGATCATTTCGCAAAAAAAGGCGGGTTCTGTTTTTACGAATCCTACCAAAAACTAATTAGAACCAGGGTCTCACCCAAGTGACTTGCCTACCAAATTTTATGAAATTCGGTTCATTAGTTTTTTAGTTAGAGTAGATACATACATTGCACAGACAGACAGACACACAGACTGACACACCGACACACACACAAACGTCACGCTAAAATAGTATTTTCGTATTCTAGAGGTCTCGAAACGTGTCGATCCGTCGAAAACTCGAGTTGCGATTTTCGACATGATTCTAATACTTTCCCTATACAGTACCATGTATTGCAGGGAAAGTAAAAACTGATGTGGGTACCACATGACTTTCCCTGCAGACTTATATCCACATTTCCTTTATTTTAATTAAATTTAATTCACTTTTAATTCAATGTTCGTTCTCTTTTGATAACTGGACTTATTTTCAAAGGTGGCGAAAATACTAAAGAAACTAATATATCTCGAGAACGGCTAGAGCTAGTGTAATGGGGTTGGTCTCATTCTTTTCTTCGTTAAAAATTACGTATTAAATAAGCATTTAATGGATATATTTGAGCATGCGTAGCTTTTTAGTTTAGATTTTGAAAATTTTTGTGGGCCATTTTGCAAAAAATTGGAAGGTTATTTTTCCGAATCATACCAAAATCTAATCAGCACCAGGGTGACCTATAAGTGACTCATCTACCGAATTTTGTGAAATTCGGTCCATTAGTTTTTCAGCTAGAGTGGATACAAATTTTGCGGGCCATTTCGCAAAAAAAAAAAGCGGGTTCTTTTATCCCGAATCGTACCCAAAACTAATCAGCACCAGACTCGCTCACAAGTGACTTACCTACCAAATTTTATGAAATTTGGTCTATTAGTTTTTTAGTTAGAGTGGATACAAAATCTGCACAGACAGACACAGACAGACAGACAGACACACAGACACACAGATACATACACAGACGTCACGCTAAAAATGTTTTTTTCGTATTCTAGAGGTCTTGAAACGTGTCGATCCGTCGAAAACTCGAGTTGCGCTTTTCGACATGATTCCAATACTTTCCCTATACATTACCATGTATTGCAGGGAAAGTAAAAAAGTCGTCAAGCTGGTAATATTTTGCCAAATTATTCAAGTTTGTCCAATTTATTGGAAAGCGTTGCAGACAGACGGAGAAAAGGGCTTTCTTATATAAATAGCTGACTTGTTGGACGTCAGAAGGAAAACTATTACACAAAGTATCTACTCTCGCGAATAGAATGAACTAGATCCACGAGAATAATGTTTACAAATTTGTCGCAAAATATTGCACATGAAAATTAAAGATATTTCACAATAGTTAATGCTTTTTTAATTTTATGTAATATTTAAAAAAAAAGTATTTTAAAAACTTGCTATATCTGAAGAACGATTTATGCTAGCTTTCTATAGTCTGTATCAATCGTTTTCGAATGAAAAATTACCCTCACAGCAAAGATCGTCACATGTGTGACAGTGACGTTGTAGTCGCGTGACACCTGGGTCACAGTGTGACATCATATTTGTGACTCCTTTGCGACGTTTCGTATTAGTAACTTTGTAACTTCATTGCGACTATATTCTGTGATGTTTCCATAATTTAATTAACACGTAACAATGTGACGACATTACAATGGCAATTACAATGTGACGCTACAAACAAGTTAATATGCGACGTCACAAACGACCATGAAAATGACCAAAATGACTTCGCTGTGACCTCAATATGACATTGCCGAGACGTTCTGCGACGTCCTGAGACGTCTCAAAGTCACAGTGTGACGTAAATCTTATGTCACTGTGAAAAAAAAAATGCTGTTAGGGTACATAAGAAATGATTATTTATGTAACACTATTAAAAGTTCTGATTTTTTAATGATATTTTTCCAAATTTCATTCGAAAATTTAGGGGTTTTCTAAGCATTTCATTTTGTTTAAAATCAATAGGGTTCCAGTGTTCCCCGATTGCAATATTTGTACCAAATTTCATTCGAAACGCTCCATTCCTTTGTAACATATTGCATCCACGGACTCACACCGATCTATACATTATATGTACTTGCATGTTAGTAACACACTAGCATACATGATCACACAAAGGCATTCCCTTAAGAACGTTCGAGTTCAAGAATGCTTGAAACGTGTTCTTCCGTCAGAATCTAAACCCTAGTTTTTGACCACATCACAATGCTTTCCCTACACAATATATGTACTATGTATACATAGTATATACCCTGTATACATAGCAGTTCCATCTTCAGTATTGTATCGTCGTGCTATACGTGTCACTTTGTCTTGTTTTTATTTCGATTTTATGAGTCATGTTTACTAATGAAGAATATTGGGAAATGGTCCTTACTTTTGGAGAATGTAGCCTGAATGCTAATGCAGCTGAAAGATTATACGCATACAGCATTTCCCAATGCAAGGCATCCCAATGATATGAGTACTTTAATCTTGTGTGTGTTAAGAGTGTATTCCCTAGTTTTCACGGTTTTTATCAACTTTTTCTGTCTGATAAACACATTTCTGTACTAATGTGGCAACGCTCTGTAACTTTATAACTGACTTTTTTTCTCTATCTGTGAAAGGAAGCTATATAGCCCCCCTACCCCCGGAAAAAGAAGGTGTTAGTTTCCTAAGTATTCTCGTTCCGTAGCGCCGTAGGGGGTTCTTATACAGCTGCACTAAACATCTAGTATAGGGAAAGTGAAAGTATTATTAATATAATTTTCCATCTGTATATGTACCATTATTCGTTAATTAGCAATTGCAATAATTTTCTGTTGCATCGTTTTCATATATTTAATAACTATTATATGTACCTATATAAGTATTGGCACGCGAAAAAAAAAACACATAAAATTTGGTTTCATTCTGGGACGCTGCTTCTTTTTCTTCGACCCAGACCGTCCGACCTACCCGAGGGTGTAAGGAATCTGTTCGGACGACCAGAAAGTGCCATCCAATTTAGGCCGGAACCCAGTGGGGGGCGGCATCCACAATGACCCCCACCAACCTCTCGGAAAAACTTACGGACCCACATATTTAATACGCCCGTACTCGGTGTGGCACGCTGATTAAACGACTACGACTACACCATTCTCATTATTAACATCACGTGACTCGTAAATTCAGCAGAACGTATGCGGCCACAACAGCTGGAAGGTTGGCGAACCTTGAATTATGCAATTTCGAGTATTTTCCGGAAGAACTCTAATAAATAAGATAAATAGGTTACCTTTATTTTCTTCTAACAAACACACAAAGCGTGAAATTCTTATTAACCTAATCTTTCTTTTCAGGAGTCAAGTAAGAGTGGCATTTGACGGCTGTCACTCTAAAATGCCGCGCCGTCTGAAAATGATGTCCGTCTGTTCTTAAAATGTCTCTCTCAAGAGGTCATTCGAGATTGAAATCGCCACAAGTCTGCCTTCTGGACAATCTTTGCAGCAACTCATTTGTCAATTTTTCTTGGGCTCACGGACGCATATGACCCACAATTTATTTTGAAAGATTTTAATTAAATTTTTTAAGTTGCTGCCGCTGTTAATATTAGAAAAATTCTATTTGAATAAGACGGCATTAAATACATCTATCTGAATTTGATAAATAAATTGGCTTTGTTTAACATTTCATCATTTCTTGCTTTCCGTATTCTGTTTTAAGATTCTTGCTTTTTATACTTTAGTTTTTAAATAAAATGTTGTTTTGAAAATTATGTTGTCATATAAATTAATAAGTTAATAAAATAAAGCTATGTCAAAATTCAATGAATAGTTCTTAAAAACAAAGAGGCGGTTTAAAAGTTATAATTTTAAATAAAATAAATACCGGAAAAAAAATTAAGAAAATAATATAAAATATTATATTTTAACTAGATAGAAACTTGGACAAATCATTTAATATTTACACATCCTCATCGACAACGCAACGGTAAGTTTCACTTAGGACTGCCCATACATATTATCGGCCCACCTACAGGCATTTATCATGCCCCCTCCCTAAATTTTGATTTACTATTATGATTTACTAAATTGATTAACTATTTTGATTTACTATTTTGATTTACTAAAATGAATTTACTATTTTGTCACTTTTTCATATCTCCTCCTTTAAAAATAAAAATTATTGGGGATACGGATTCCACTTTAGTAGTGTCTATCCCCCTTTATGGGCGACTCTTTCACACCCAATAAAATTTACGGATGCGTTCGCTATTTGAGAATTTGCTTCGCGTGCTTAACTTTTGGAAAGCAGTATAGTTACGCCACTGTTCCTAGGAACTCTGTGTAACTTAACGGAAATGTATAGTTTTTCCTATACCTCACTAAAGACAAGTTGGCTTTGCCGCATAGTATTTATTTAAAGGAAAAGCAACATTATTATAATAATTCTATAGACAAAGTGTAATTTGAAGATAGAATTTTAAACCTGCAGAGTGACCTCTTAAACGCGAATATGCGTCTAAATGTGCTTTATTTCCCAACAATAACAGCGAACAATAGAAAACAATCTTATCGTCGAGATAAGATAGCGATGCTGGATTAAATTTGTGTTTATCAAAGTAGGAAATTAGGAAATTAACATTACATTTTGTCGGCTTTCAACTTTGGAGGAACCCCAGATCGGCGAAAGTCCATACGGTGTAAAAGGAAAATTATGCGAATCAGCTTTGAAACTTCAAGGACAAATGTCTGCTTTGTCATGGAGGAAATTAATAATTTGAGATAAAAATCAAAAGTGTCATTCTCTTTTGAAATGTTTTTAC
Source organism: Amaurobius ferox (assembly GCA_951213105.1). Taxonomy (NCBI): domain Eukaryota; kingdom Metazoa; phylum Arthropoda; class Arachnida; order Araneae; family Amaurobiidae; genus Amaurobius; species Amaurobius ferox. The sequence continues at coordinate 128,181,841 of OX578147.1, forward strand.
GCTTTCGTTTCCTTCAAATATCCCAGTTTTCCTCCCCGCAAATTTCAACTGAAAGGAAGCATCTGAAAATGAAACCTTCCTTAGAACAAGATATTGACTTTGAAACAAACCAGTTGAAGAGAATACTTGATAATCTTCAAAGACAGAAAATATTCATCTTCGTCGGAATAAATGAGACAAAACACTAGTACCAACTTGATAGCCTTCAAAGGCAGTAAATATTCATCTTCTTCGGAATAAAGAAAACAAACACTAGTATCAACTTGATAGGTTTTAAAGGCAGTAAATATTTATCTTCTTCAGAATAAATGAGACAAAAGACTAGTACCAACTTGATATGCTTCAAAGTAGTAAATATTCATCTTCTTCGAAATAAATGAGATGAAACACTAGTACCAACTTGATAGGCTTCAAAGCAGTAAATATTCATCTTCTTCCGATTAAATGAGACGAAACACTAGTACCAACTTGATAGGCTTCAAAGCAGTAAATATTCATCTTCTTCCGATTAAATGAGACGAAACACTAGTACTAACTTGATATGCTTCAAAGGCAGTAAATATTCATCTTCTTCGGAATAAAGAAAACAAACACTAGTATCAACTTGATAGGTTTTAAAGGCAGTAAATATTTATCTTCTTCAGAATAAATGAGACAAAAGACTAGTACCAACTTGATATGCTTCAAAGTAGTAAATATTCATCTTCTTCGAAATAAATGAGATGAAACACTAGTACCAACTTGATAGGCTTCAAAGCAGTAAATATTCATCTTCTTCCGATTAAATGAGACGAAACACTAGCACTAACTTGATATGCTTCAAAGGCAGTAAATATTCATCTTCTTCGGAATAAAGAAAACAAACACTAGTATCAACTTGATAGGTTTTAAAGGCAGTAAATATTTATCTTCTTCAGAATAAATGTGACAAAACACTAGTACCAACTTGATATGCTTCAAAGTAGTAAATATTCATCTTCTTCGAAATAAATGAGATGAAACACTAGTACCAACTTGATAGGCTTCAAAGTAGTAAATATTCATCTTCTTCGGAATAAATGAGACGAAAAACTAGTACCAACTTGATATGCTTCAAAGGCAGTAAATATTCATCTTCTTCGGAATAAAGAAAACAAACACTAGTATCAACTTGATATGCTTCAAAGGCAGTAAATATTTATCTTCGTCGGAATAAATGAGACAAAACACTAGTACCAACTTGATATGCTTCAAAGTAGTAAATATTCATCTTCTTCGAAGTAAATGAGAAGAAACACTAGTACCAACTTGATAGGCTTCAAAGCAGTAAATATTCATCTTCTTCGGAATAAAGAAAACAAACACTAGTATCAACTTGATATGCTTCAAAGGCAGTAAATATTTATCTTCGTCGGAATAAATGAGACAAAACACTAGTACCAACTTGATAGGCTTTAGAGGCAGTAAATATTTATCTTCGTCGGAGTAAATGAGACAAAACACAAGTACCAACTTGATAGGCTTCAAAGTAGTAAATATTCATCTTCTTCGGAATAAATGAGACGAAAAACTAGTACCAACTTGATATGCTTCAAAGGCAGTAAATATTCATCTTCTTCGGAATAAAGAAAACAAACACTAGTATCAACTTGATATGCTTCAAAGGCAGTAAATATTTATCTTCGTCGGAATAAATGAGACAAAACACTAGTACCAACTTGATAGGCTTTAGAGGCAGTAAATATTTATCTTCGTCGGAGTAAATGAGACAAAACACAAGTACCAACTTGATAGGCTTCAAAGTAGTAAATATTCATCTTCTTCGGAATAAATGAGATGAAACACTAGTACCAACTTGATAGGCTTCAAAGTAGTAAATATTCATCTTCTTCGGAATAAATGAGACGAAAAACTAGTACCAACTTGATATGCTTCAAAGGCAGTAAATATTCATCTTCTTCGGAATAAAGAAAACAAACACTAGTATCAACTTGATATGCTTCAAAGGCAGTAAATATTTATCTTCGTCGGAATAAATGAGACAAAACACTAGTACCAACTTGATAGGCTTTAGAGGCAGTAAATATTTATCTTCGTCGGAGTAAATGAGACAAAACACAAGTACCAACTTGATAGGCTTCAAAGTAGTAAATATTCATCTTCTTCGGAATAAATGAGACGAAAAACTAGTACCAACTTGATATGCTTCAAAGGCAGTAAATATTCATCTTCTTCGGAATAAAGAAAACAAACACTAGTATCAACTTGATATGCTTCAAAGGCAGTAAATATTTATCTTCGTCGGAATAAATGAGACAAAACACTAGTACCAACTTGATAGGCTTTAGAGGCAGTAAATATTTATCTTCGTCGGAGTAAATGAGACAAAACACAAGTACCAACTTGATAGGCTTCAAAGTAGTAAATATTCATCTTCTTCGGAATAAATGAGACGAAAAACTAGTACCAACTTGATATGCTTCAAAGGCAGTAAATATTCATCTTCTTCGGAATAAAGAAAACAAACACTAGTATCAACTTGATATGCTTCAAAGGCAGTAAATATTTATCTTCGTCGGAATAAATGAGACAAAACACTAGTACCAACTTGATAGGCTTTAGAGGCAGTAAATATTTATCTTCGTCGGAGTAAATGAGACAAAATACAAGTACCAACTTGATAGGCTTCAAAGTAGTAAATATTCATCTTCTTCGGAATAAATGAGACGAAAAACTAGTACCAACTTGATATGCTTCAAAGGCAGTAAATATTCATCTTCTTCGGAATAAAGAAAACAAACACTAGTATCAACTTGATATGCTTCAAAGGCAGTAAATATTTATCTTCGTCGGAATAAATGAGACAAAACACTAGTACCAACTTGATAGGCTTTAGAGGCAGTAAATATTTATCTTCGTCGGAGTAAATGAGACAAAACACAAGTACCAACTTGATAGGCTTCAAAGTAGTAAATATTCATCTTCTTCGGAATAAATGAGACGAAAAACTAGTACCAACTTGATATGCTTCAAAGGCAGTAAATATTCATCTTCTTCGGAATAAAGAAAACAAACACTAGAGTAGTATATGGGGCTGACTCTGGGACACCCAGAGTCAGCCCCATATACTACTATTTCCTATCATATTTCAAAGATTTAGGACAACCTCTGAGACCAAACATGTATAAAATCATTAAAAAATAGGTATTTTTTTAAAAATCAAAAATCAAGAGAGTTTTAAGACTCTAAAATTTCATGTTTTTTAACTTAAAAATGAGTTATATGGATATTATTGAGACCAAATTTTAACTTTTTTTTAGATAAATGCGTGAAAATGATCAAAAGATAGGCCGCTCCATTTTGGAGCTACCTTATACATAGGATAAAATTAAATAAATGCGTGAAAAAAGAGGACTTCTAAATGAATAGAAGTCCTCTAAGCTTTAAAATAAATGGGGGGACCGTTAGTCCCCCCATAAAAGTTTGAGATTTTTTAAAACATAATTAAAGTCAGAAAATAAAGTGATTTAACACGATAGGTTAGAAAATCATAGAATAAATAACTCTCTCATATATGCCACTACCAGAATATATAAATATACTTTGAAACGCGTCCGTAATTTACGGACGCGTTTTTTAGAGTTCATAAAATCTAGAAGTTAAGAAAAGCATATTTCCATACTTAGATATAAAATATAATCACTTTTTTTCAATAAAAGTAAGTTGTATACAATCTTTACTAAATTTTTTCTCTCCACCAAAATTATAATATGACTTAATATTCTTACTAATTTTTTTAAGATCTTTATCATTATAATTACTTAAAAATGCTGTTCCAGTATCACCATTTGATTCTATAAATCTTGCTATTACACTAATTCCTTTCTTTTCTAGAGATTTTTTAATCTTATAAAGATCCATTTATTTAGAATTATTTTTTAACTCTATTAAGCTTTCTCTAATATATATTTATTATCACCTAAATATAAAAATCTTCCTTTATTGATTTTATTTATTGATCTATTAGAACCATGTTTATTCGCAAGGTAATACTCTTTTTCTTCACCTTCTACAATTAACTTTACGATTGCTGCAATCATATTTTTAATTTTTTTCAATGATCATATTTTCCAGGATATAAATCATCATATGTTTGACCACTCAGACTATTGAACTCTTCCATTTATTAGTAAACATTTTTTAAGACTGGAAATCCTACATTATCTCTTCTCGTGGGTTCACTAGGTAAAAATATTAATTCACTACAATTTAATGTTTCTAAATTAGTTAAATTTTCTATACCTTCAAGGGATTTTAATTTATTTCCGTCACAATATAATTCTTTTAAATTAGTTAAATTTTTTATACCTTCAAGAGATTTTAATTTATTTCCCTCACAATATAATTTTTTTAAATTAGTTAAATTTTTTATACCTTCAAGAGATGTAATATCATTTTCGCTACAATATAATGTTTCTAAATTAGTTAAATTTTTTATACCTTCAAGGGATGTTAATTTATTTAAATCACAATATAATTTTTTTAAATTAGTTAAATTTTTTATACCTTCAAGAGATGTAATATCATTTTCGCTACAATCTAATGTTTCTAAATTAGTTAAATTTTTTATACCTTCAAGAGATTTTAATTTATTTCCCACACAATATAATTCTTTTAAATTAGTTAAATTTTCTATTCCTTCAAGAGAACAATTATATATAAAAATAGATTTCACTTCAGTAGGATTCTCTATATTTAAGAAAGACATAGTTTTTTTTCCATACCATTATTATATACAACATCCATTTATATAGAAACATTTTTATTAAATATTTATTTATCCTCTTTGTTAGTTAATTGTCTCAAAAGATAAACACTCTCTCTCAAGACTGATTTAACTTCATATATCTCTTCAAAAATTTTCTCTTGGTAAGGTTCTATTTCATTATGACCAAACTTTTTATTTAATTCACTCATCTGTATTGCTTGTACTTTTTTCCAATAAACATTAAAAAAGTGATCAGGTAATAGCTCAAATTTATATTTAATCAAATAGCAAAAATCTAATTTATGCATAAATTCTTCTATAAAATTTTCACTAAATGTTTGATATCTAGTTATATACAACCAATTTAAATCATCTTTTAATTCTCTCATAGTATCTTCTGTAAGATTTTGAAATATTGATACTTTATATAAATCTAAATTATCAGAAAATTTTATGATAAATTCGTTACTTAAAGTTTGATATTGAGATATGTTTACCCAATCTACTTTATCTTTACATTTTTCTATAAAATCTTCTGATAATTTTTGATATCTAGAAATTTTAGGCCAATCATCAGGTTGAGCAAATTCTTCAATAAAAGATTCAGACAGTGTTGAATATTGTAAAACTAAATCCCAATTTACATGACTAATAAGATTTCTAATTACATCTTCAGATAAATTTTTTCTGGAAAATTCATTCCAATCAATATCCATTTATTAGAAAGAAATTTTTTCAATATGCATATAAGGTTTTAAAGCGTTACCATCAGATTTTATCCATAATGTAATGATATCATCACGTTTACCGTAAGCAAAACATGTTACTGTATTTGTATTAGCATTTAAAATTTCCTTACCATTGATTTCCAGAGATATCAGTGAACTTTTATCATATATATATATATTTTCTACATATATAGCTATATATATAGATATTTTCATATACATATCTGTAGTTAATAGCATCTCTGGGGTCAGTAATTTAGAACTCATCATATTGAAATTTACTTTTGTAAATTTTTCATCTATAAAAATAAGATCATCTACAGTAATCCAGATATCTCTATTATCTAAATATATTTTATTGACAACATCGTTATCATTTTCAGGTTCAGAAACATTTGTAATTATTTTATTTTTTACATCAAATTTATCATTCTGTAATATTAACGAATTTTTTTCAAAATATCTTTTATTCACAACATTTTTTTCATCTTTAGGATCTGCAACATTTCCTATTCTTTTTCCTTTTGCATCAAAAGCTTTTCCTTCTGAAGAATGTAAAGTTGTATCATTTAATTCTTTTATTCTCTTGCCTGTTTCTTCAGTAAAGGTTAAAAAACCCTCATCATATTTAGTTTTTATAAGATCTCTCAATTCATGATGATTATTCTCTATTTTATTCAAAACAAAACTTTTAGTGGTTAAATCTAAATCATCTATAGGATTTTCACAATTTTTTAAAATTCTATTTTCCATATCATAATTTCCATCATTCATTAATTTAAAACCTATACCTGGAGGTCCAATAGGTCCTTCTTTCATTTGATCATCATAAGGTGGATAATAAGCACTCATTTATTTAATTTTAAGATTTTAAACTCTTAACCATTGTTATAGTTTTATTTTTTAAATTAATAAAACATCTCTTTCTTTCTTTAAAAATAAAATAAAACTTATATTTCTTTTGACTATTCGTTATCCAATTAAATTCAATATCTAAATTATTTAAATCGGTATAGTTTTCATGATTTGATGAGTCAAAAGGAAAAATAGGATACAGTTTACCAAAATTCTCCTTATTTATCAAAGGTCCTGTATCTGTATTATTATCGTAAAGTCCTTCACGTAAAAGAGCTTCATACACTCTACCATAATCTTTATTGGCAAAATTTGTTTTATAACGCATAAGAGGAACTTGTTTATTATTAATCATCAACCAGCATTCTGCCATATCTATATGATCAAATATCATATTATTTTTTTCATAATTATTATCTCTTTCAACATATTGAGGAATAACATAGACACTTAAAACTTCATCTGACGCTGTTGTTGCTGTCACAGATCCACTATTGCTTCTATAAGGGCCTACCATCTTAAATCTATGTCGATCCCAATTTACCTCTATATCTTTATCAGATAGATATGATTCCAGAAACAAACTTTCTGCAGAATTTTTTAATTCTATATAAGGTAAATGTAAGGTTAAACCTTCAACTACTACCTTATAATTTTCGTTTCTTATATTAGTATATATCATATTTTTATTTTCATTTCTTTGAATTTCTATTTTCACTTCAAAACCTGAAATTATCTTTTCATATTCTCTAAAGAAATCGATTATATCTTTTAAAGGTGTCCATATTTTAATGACACTGCTATCTTTCGTTAGTTCCCATCTCTTTACGAATCCTTCGTTATAATCTTTATTCATTTTCAAATTATTAAAAAATTCAGTTATTTTAGTAGTATCTTCTAAAGTACCATCATATTTGAACTCATTACGGTCAGATGAATCAGATGTATCTAGATAAAAAAATTCATTTTGAGCTTGTGATGTTACATAATCAGGAGTATAATGAATTAATCTTAAAACATGATTCATGATTGAAAAATTTGACTGTGTATTTGATTCAATTTCAGTATCTCCTATATGTACTTTTAAAGTTTTGATAAAACCTCCACCATTTACCAGACTCACATTTTCGTTTCCAATGGATGATTTATCATTTTTTGTAATTTTTAATTTTAGTTCAAGATATCCTCTAGAATATAAAATTTTTGCTTTAGTATCATTAATATGAAAAACATAGGTAGCATTCTCATCTGAACTATGTTCTTTTGGATGAATTTCTCTTAATTCATAACTTTTAATGTGATCATTATAATAATAACGAGTATCACTTAAATCATAAATCATTTATTTAGGAAGAATTTTTAAACCACCTCCTTTCTTTTTCATAGAAAATATTACATTTAATATATTCTTAGGTTTCAATAAAACCTTTAAAAATCCTTGTATTTTTTTACTTTTTCTTCTATACATTTATTTAAGAAGAAATAAAATTAAATTCTACAGCTCCTTTATTTAAATCTATTAATTCACCTTTTTGATTAGTAATCCTCATTTTTATTCTTTCAACAGGATCTACTTTAACAGGAAAAAATATCCAATTATTAAATTCTTTTGAAATTATACTACCTGGAGGATTTTTATTAGTGAAAGGATATATAACTTCTGAATTATATTGATTTATTAAAGATCCTTTTACAACATCACAGTGAATATAAATATTATCATTCCCATTAGATATATCAGCAATATGTTCACCTTCAATCTCTGTTTCTTCATCATAACTTCCATATGTCGGATTTAAAAAGCCTATAATTTTATGAAAGTTACTTTTTGTAAAATCAATTACCCAACCATTTTTCAGTTTAATAGATATTCTTTGTCTTGCTTCAATAATACCAAATTTGACAGGTGGATCCTCACCGAATATTTTCATCATATACTCATTTAATCCTCTTATAGTATAATTACCATTTGAGATAGTAATTGTTATATTTGTGTCTAATGTATACAATCTAAATATGTTATTTCCATAATTCTTACTTATATTAAACCAGGAAACTTCCATAGAGAATGAGTGTAAAGCTAATTTTTTTATTTTAAGAGGTGTAATAAAATTTACAGTAAATTCTTCTGATTTCTCATGACCTTCAGATTTTAATTTTATCATTTATACATAACAAAATTTTCATTATAGTCACTAGGTTTTTGTGTAGGAAATGATTTGAGAACATTTTTAGGTGATATACCTTTATTCCTTTCTCTTATATATTTCATACAAAATATACCACATTTTACAGATGAAGGTTTCTGTAAAAAACTATCATTATAACCTATTTTTTTATTGGATGTAACAAGAAATGATTTAATATTTTTAGGAATATAGTCCTTCTTCATATTGTCATATTCACCAAACGGATCAAAATATTCCACATATTTATATTTAGGATCATTATAATAACAAACCCAATGAGTTCCGGGACCTGTTGATACATCTAAATTAATGATTCCATTTTCAAATTTTCCTATAGTTTTAGGTAATAAATCGGAGGTAAACACACCTCTAAATCCTTTTTCATTTTTCATATTTTCTATAATCATTTTGTCGCTAATTCCCACTGTTGATATATTCCCTTTCCAAGTTTTTTTTTTCCCAGATCCCTTTTTTTGCACAGCTGAACTAGCTAATCCTGATAAAGCACCTGTTGCTAATGCTGGAACTGCTAATTTAGCAGCGGTTATTAAAGAGGGTATAAGTGCCGCTAGAAATGGTAAAAATCCTCCATTTTTATCTAATTGAGTTTTACTGATTGTAATTCTTTTTTTATCATTAATATGATTAATTTGAGTTTTAGTTAAATACATCTCATGATTAGGAGTTTTAGATTTATCTATTTGTAATGTTACTTCTACTTTATTTTTAAAAGCTGATTTAAGTTTATTTTTCTGACCATCTCTCAAATAAACTTTATATTTTATCATTTATTAACAGAGAAATTGTTTATGATATTGTTGTACATCATTATAAGTAATTTCTTTATTTTTTAATAACATATCTAACAATAAAGTTACTTGATTATACAATTTCTTTGATTTACTTCCGTTACATATTTTTTCTGTTAAATTTGATAATACATTCAATCCTTTACCTACCTTCATTTCTTTGCTACTTCGAATCATATTTAATCTATGCATATAATTTTGCAACATATTTTCTTTATTTTTAATTTCTTTTATATCATTCTTTTTCTGGTTTAATTCCTCCTCTGAAAAATTTTTAGCCCTAGAAATTATACTTTTTAAGTTGCCTCTTTTCTTAGATAATCCTTCTTTTAACTGTTTAGCTCTTCCATACATCTCCTCTAATTTTTCTTGATCATTTAAAAATACTGACGGTCTGTATAATTTTTCCTCTTTTAAATATTTTAAATTTAAATTTTGATCGACATCATAAGTATAAGATACTAATTCTTTCACAGCTTCAATAGGCTCTTCTATAGATGGAAATGTAATATTTTCTACAACATTTTGAATACTTTTCACAATATCTTTATTTGATTTTTCATAATTTTCAATTTCTTGAGTGATTGGTTTATGAAATTCTTCTAAGGTTTTTTGAATACCTATTTTTTCTTTTAGTTGATCTTCATTATTCTTTCTTATTTCTTTTTCTATTTTTACTATTTTAATTGAATCTTTTATTTGCTTTAAAAACTTGTGTTTCCGTTCTTTTTCTAAGTTCATTTATATAATATTAATTTTTTACTGCAGCAAATTTTATTTTTACTGCTAGTAAATTATGATAAAAATTAAAGATTACACAGAACCAGAAGAATTACCTGATCCTAAACAACATCCTTTGTTACCTAAACATCCATTTAGATTACTTATAGTAGGATCTTCAGGTTCAGGTAAAACAAATTTATTGTTAAATTTGATTTATGATTTATTATTTTTTAATACATTATATATATGTGCAAAAGATTTATACGAACCTAAATATTCTAAATTACAAGAAATGTATACATTGTTTGATGATATAGAAAGAGAAGATATTTTGAAATGTAAGAATATAAAGAATAAGAAAAAATTATTAAAATTATATGATAAATTCAAAAAAAAAAAAGTATTATTTTCTTCAGATCAAAATTTTATTAATGTAGATGATTTAAATCCTACATTAAAGAATTTAGTTATTTTTGATGATTGTGTGATTGAGAAAGATAAAAAAAACATCGAAGAATTATTTATCAGAGGTAGAAAGAAAAACGCATCCTTTATTTATTTAACTCAGTCATATTATTTAACACCTATCAATATAAGAAGGAACTGTAATTACGATATATTTTTCACTCTACAACCAAAAGAAAATCAACAGATTATAAGAGAGATAGATGGTTTATTAAGTACTGAAGAATTCAAACAAATGTATAATAAAAGTGTTCAAGAAAAATATGATTTTTTTATGTTAGATTTAGTTAATCCTGATATGAGATATAGGAAAAAATTTAATCCTTTATAAATGGATGTATATTTAGAAAAAAGATTATATGTTTACAGAAAGAGTAGAAATATGTATCAAAAGATAAGTATTTCATTATCAGTAAGTAAGGTTATTCTAAGTGGAACGGGTTTATCAGCAATAGCCTTTCTACCGCTTGCATTTTTAAGTCTATCAGTTGGTATAGTAGAAGCCATAGATCTCGCATTAAAAATAGCAGAAAGGAAAGAAGAATATAGACATTGTTATAATTTTTATAAAGAACTCATTAATTCGTTTAAAGCTAAGGATATGACAGAAGAAGAAATTTATATGCGTGAAAAGGATTTCATAAAAAGTTTAAAATTTAATCCAGTTGAAAAATACGTAAAACAAATGCAATTGAATGGATATAAATTTCTAAATAAATAAATGGTTTGTAAAAAGAAAGGTGGTGATATTGTTGGATGGATACAAGATAAAGTAAATCTTCCAGAAATGCATTTACCAGGATATCAATATTGTGGTCCAAATACAAAATTAGAAAAAAGATTAAAAAGAGGTGATCCTGGAATAAACAGAGTTGATAAAGCATGTAAAGAACATGATATTGATTACAATAAAACAAAAGATACAAAACTGAGACATGTTGCTGATCAAAAATTAATAGATAATTTAAATGCTATACAAGATCCAACATTTCAAGAAAGATTAGCTAGAGGAATTATTAAACCTATTATTAAAGTTAAAAAAACTTTTGGATTAGGTATTTCTATATATTGTGTCAAGTGTAAAGATAAAACCCCAACTAAAAATTATTATAAAACTACTTCTAAAAATAATAAACCAGTTGGTAAAGGTATCTGTACTATTTGTGGAAGTAAAAAGAATACTTTTTTAGGGAGTTAAAAGAGACATATTATAATCCAGAAACAGGTTATTGTGGAATTAATCAATTGAAAAGAAAAACAGGGTTACCTAATGTTGAAGAATTTTTACATGAACAAGATGTATATACTAGATATAAACCTGTCATTCGTAAATTTAAAAGAAGAAGGGTTTATGTTCCAAACAGTAATAATCAATTTGACGCTGATTTGTTATTTATAAAAAATTATAGCAAATATAATGATGGAACTAATTATTTGTTAACGGTTATAGATGCTTTTAATAAATATGCTTGGGCTTTTCCTATAAAAAGAAAAACATCTGAAGAAGTTGTACAAGGTTTTAAACAAGTTTTTAAAGAAAGAATACCAAAATTCATTTTGACAGATAAAGGTACTGAATTTACAGGAAAACAGACACAAAAATTATTTAAAGATAATAATATACATTGGTTTACAACTAAAAATAAAGAAATAAAATCTGCAATAGCTGAGAGATTTAATAGAAGTATAAGAGAAAAAATTATAAAATATATGCATGCTAACAATACTAAAAGATATATTGATATATTACCCAAATTACTTAAAAATTATAACAATTCATATCATAGATCAATAAAAATGACACCTGTTGAGGCTAGAGAAAATGAATCTCAAGTTTATAAAAATTTATATACTAAAAAGATCATGAAAAAACCTAAATTTAAGATAGGGGATAGTGTTAGAATATCTACAATTAAGAAAACATTTAGGAAAGTAGATGATTCTACATTTACTGAAGAGATTTTTATAGTTTCTGAAGTATTGAAAACAGATCCAATTACTTATCGATTAAAAGATTTAAACAGTAAAGAAATTGAAGGAACTTTTTATGAAAATGAAATGGTAAAATATAATAAAAAAGATGATGTATATAAAATTGAAAAAATCATAAAAAAGAAAGGAAATAAGTATTATGTAAAATGGCTAGGATATCCCGAGGAATTTAATAGTTGGACATCTGAATTAGTTTAAAGATTAAAAAAAGTTATATATAAATGGAGATGAAATTAATCTATGATTCGGAAGAAGAAGAACATTTTTATGTTATCGATTACGAAAGTTTAAAACAAAGATATAATAGTAGAGTTTGTTATTTTAACCGATTAAGAAGGGAATATAATATATCTCAAGATATTGAGGATATGTTTTTAAAATTTTTAGATTTTATGTATTATGAGAAATCAATTAACTATTACTATTTTATGAAAAAGATTTGTGATATTTTTAATATTGAAAATAATATAAAAGTTCAAAAAGTTAAAAAGAAATATGAAAAAATATGGAATGATTTCTTACAAAGTATTTCAAGAAATGTTTCTTAATAAATGGAGCTTACAAAAAAGTGCATACACTGTTTGACTATGAAATCGGTAAATGAGTTTTACATATATCATAGAAATGAAAAAATTTATTTCCAAAGTCATTGCAAATGTTGTGATTCCATAATCAAATATAAAAAATTTAAATGTGAATGTGGTATGCAATATACCTATACACACAAAAAGCGGCATTTAAAAAGTATTTATCACAGTAAGCATCTTGGAAAAAGTATTGATAAAAATGTTTCCTAATAAATGGAGCTCAACTTAAAGACTATTAATGAACTTAGAAAAGTAGTAAAATTATTGAATATTAAACAACCTAAAGACTGTAAGAAGGATGAATTAATTAAATTATTAATTAAATATATAAAAGAAACTGGAGAATATAAATATGTTTTAGTAGATTTATTAAATTTAGATATATCAAAATACTTGGAAAAAAAGAAGAAAATATTTATTAGAAAACCTCAAAAACGTAATAAAATTAAAAAGGTTTTTGATTCTTTTAATTTGAAATTTGATAATAATGAATTTAAACCAAAAGAAGGAAAAAAGATTAAAACAGAAGTGAATCTTAAAAAATTATTTACAGTTAAGGATATATTTGGTTTGAAGTCAAAGACTATTGGTGAGCTTAGAAAAGTAGTAAAACAATTGAATATTAAGCAATCTAAAGGTTGTAAGAAAGATGATTTAATTAGATTATTAATTAAATATATAAAAGAAACAGGTGAATATAAACCTGTTTTAGTAGATTTATTAAATTTAGATATATCAAAATACGTAGAAAAAAAGAAGAAAATATTTATTAAAAAACTTGAAAAACGTAATAAAATTAAAAAAATTTTTGATTCATTTAATTTGAAATTTGATAATAAGGAATTTAAACCAAAAGAAGAAAAGAAGATTAAAACAGAAGTAAATCTTAAAAAATTATTTACTCCTGATCTTACAGAACAATTGAAACAATTTATTAATGAACCTAAAAATAGACGTAATAATATATTTAATTATTTTGGTTTGAAATATAAAGATGGTGAATTGGTAAAAAAGAAAGAAAAGATAGTAGAAGAAGTTAATCTTGAAGATTTATTTAAATCTGATTATGAAATTGTTCAAATTAGTCAAAAATATATTAAAAAATATAACACATACAGATATATTTATAAAATTGTAGAAATCAATGAACTTAGACCTGAACAATATTATAACATCTTAAAGGATTTATTCAGAAAAGCTATTGGAAAAATAGAAGGAAAAGTAGATATTATAGTACACAATCCTATATTAAGTCAACCTTTTCATCCTAAAATGATGTCAACTAGAGAGGCTTATGATACCTATTTAGATGTTTTAACACATAAAATTGAATACAAAGAATTAGATATTAAAGAATGTACATTCAATTTTCATGTCATAGAATTACCACACGGTGGAAAACATCTAAAAATTCTCAAAGATGATGATATCATAAACAAAAAGAGTATTTGTCAAATTAAAAATAACGATAATATATGTTTAGCTAGATCTATTGTAGTTGCTCTATCTATTCAAAATCCTGAACTTTTATGTAAAAAATTAAATCATGAAACATTAACTAAAAATGACATTATATATATTAAAAAAGGTAGAATATTACAAAAAAAGTTAGCTGAAAAATTACATGAAATGTGTGAAATACCATTAGATATATGTAATTTAGAGCATGTTAAAATATTTGAAAAATTCTTAAATATTCAAATTACTATATTTTGTAGAGAAAATTTTAATGAAAGAATATACAATGGCACTTATAAAACTACTTGTATTTATATTTTAAAAAATAGAAATCACTTTGATGTGATTACATCTGTTACAGGATTTTTAGGAAAAAACAATTATTGTGATTACTGTAAGGTGAGTTATAAAAGAAGCCATCAGCATAAATGTTTATTAAAATGCGATAGATGTTTTATAAAAGATAGTAATTGTGAAGGAGATGATATCCAGTGTAATGAATGTTTTCGAAGTTTTAAAGGTGAAAACTGTTTTGAAAATCATAAATTGTCTGTTTGTGAAAGACTATGGAAATGTTTAAAATGTAAGAGAAATATTAACAGAAATAAAAGAACACCTAAAGATCATAAATGTGGAGAGAGAGAGTGTAAAAATTGTAGACAATTGGTCTCAAAAAATCATAGATGTTATATGAAAACAAAAAAAGCTAAGGGTAGTCCATGTATAAATATTTGTTCTACTCAAGAAAGGTGTAATATATGTCAAAGATTTCCTGATGGTAGTATATGTGAAAACAAATGTAATTATAAAAGCAGATATAATTGGTGTAATGCATGTAAATATTCAGGATTTACACAAAAATATATGTTTTTTGATGTTGAAACGAATCAAGAAACAGGAAACCATGAAGTTAATTTAATTATAAATCAAGAATTTTATGGAGAAGAAAACATATTTAAGAATGAAAACGATTATTGTAAGTGGTTATTTGATAAGAAACATGCAGGTTATATCTTATTAGCTCATTATGGAAAAGGATTTGACTTTCAATTTATATCTAAATATTGCTTTAAAAATAAAATTAAAGTTTTTACAATCTATCAAGGAAATAAACTCATTTATATGCATGCAAACGAATATAATATAAGATTTATAGATTCTATAAATTTTACATTGATTCCATTAAGAAAATTCCCTAAAACGTTTGGATTAACAGAATTAGCAAAAGGATATTTTCCTCATTTGTTTAACACTATTAAAAATCAAAATTATGTTGGAAAATATCCAGATAAATATTATTATGGTTATAATACTATGACTTTAGAAGATAGAGAATTGTTTAATAAATGGTACATATCTGTAAAAAATGAAATCTTTGATTTTCGAAAAGAAATTATAAAATACTGATGTAGATATTTTAAGAAAAGGATGTTTGGAATTGAGAAGATTATTTTTAGAAATAGCTAATATTGATCCTTTTAAATATGTTACATTAGCGGGTGTTTGTATGGCTATATTTAGAGATAAATTCATATCTGAAGGTACAATAGCTATAGATGAAGAGATCATCAAACAAGATCAATACAGTAAAAAATCTATTGCTTGGTTAGATTATTTATCTCAAAAACATAAAATAAATATACAGCATGCTTTAAATGGAAGAGAGAAAAAAATAAAATTAGATAATAAAACTTATAAAGTAGATGGTTTTTACGATAATACAGTATATCAATTTCAAGGTTGTCATTGGCATGGATGTAATAGTTGTTACAGAAAATCTACTTTAAATAAACAAAATCAAATATGTATGGCTGATTTATATGAAAAAACAAAAAAGATAAATAATAAGATAAAAGACGCAGGATATGAGTTAATTGAAATATGGGAATGTGATTTTGATAAAGATAAAGAAATTAAAAAATATATGAAAAAAGAATGGAAAAGAGATTTTATAGAACCATTAAATCCTAGAGATGCCTTCTATGGTGGTAGATGTGAACCAACCAAATTAAAATATGAAATGAAAAATAAAGAGAAAGGTCGATATATTGATGTATGTTCACGCTATCCGACTGTAAATTATTTTGATTATTATCCAATTGGACATCCTAAAAAGATCTATAATCCTGAAAAATATGATGAGAATTGGTATGGAATGATACAGTGTAAAGTACTTCCTCCTAGAAAATTATATCATCCTGTATTACCTTATAAAGAAGAAAAATTGATATTTAGTTTATGTAAATCATGTTCAAAAACATTTAAATGTTGTCATAATGAAAAGAAAAAATGTAAAAAGTGTTATGAAATAAGAAATAAATTATGTAATCATACAGATGATGAAAGAAGTTTTATAGGTACTTGGACTACAGATGAAATCAATTTAGCTATAGAAAAAGGATATAAAATTTTAAATATATATGAAGTTTGGCATTTTGAAAAGAAAACAGATAAACTATTCAAAGAGTATGTCAAAATGTTTTTAAAAATTAAATTAGAAACAGATGATAAATTACCAAAAGACATTAATAATTATAAAAAGATTGTTAAAGAAAAATTAGATATTGAATTAGGTGAAATAAAAGAAAATCCTGGTATGAGATTTATAGCTAAAATCTGTTTAAACTCTTTATGGGGTAAGTTTGGACAAAGAAATAATATGAAACAAACTGAATATGTAATAGATTTGGAAGATTTTTATAGAATTATATTGAATGATGAAATTAAAGATTTGAATATGATATTTTTAAATGATGATTGTGTACAAATGGATTATAAGATGAGAGATGAGTATACCCAGAATAATTTTAATACGAATATTTATATAGCAGCTTTTACAACTAGTTCTGCTAGAATAAGATTATATAAAATGCTTGATAAATTAGGAGATAAAGTAATGTATTATGATACAGATAGTATCGTTTATATTGATGATGGTACTAATAAAGTAAAAACAGGTTGTATGTTAGGAGAATGGACCGATGAATTAGGAGAAGATAAATATATGATAACCTGGATTTCTGGAGCTAGTAAAGATTATGGATATATACTTAATGATGGATCTGTAAAAGTAAAAGTAAAAGGATTTAAGATGAGTTACGAGAGTGAAACTAAGCTTAGTTTCGATGAAAGAATGAAAACAATAACAGGTGAAACTGAATATATAGATGTAGAAATAAATCAGTTTCAAATACAAAAAGATAAAAATATTAAAGTGCATAAAACGAATAAAAGATACATGTTTGGATATGATAAAAGAAGAATTTTAGATAATTTTGATACTGTACCATTTGGTTATTAAAAAATGTTTACTAATAAATGGATGAGTGCTTAGGTGATATTCGAGCTTTAAATTTTACAAATTCTGTAGAAATTTACTATATGACTTATCTTTGTAATGTATTGTATGATATAAAATATGATAAAAAACTATTATCAGAAAGTTTTCATAGGTTGACTGAATTAATTGAAAAAGAAGAAAAAGAAGATATTAAATTGAAAGGATTAGGAGTTTTATATGTTATTTCAAAGAATTTATTCTATTGGTCATGAATTTATAAAAAATGTTTACTAATAAACGGAAGAGTTCAATAGACTGAGAGGTTATCCTAAGACGTTTAAATTAAATGATTTATATCCTGGGGAATATAATCTGATATCATTGAAAAAAATTAAAACCAAATATGGAGATACAGTAATTGCAAAGTTATATGTCGAAGATGTCGAAAAGAATTATTACCTATCGAATAAACATGGACAACTTTCTAATGAATCGATAAATGAAATCAATATAGGTAGATATATATTTAAGTTTTCAGGTATGATTAATGATAAATACGACTATGAATTAGAGAAAGTATGATAATTATTACTCAATTTATCATAGATTATGAAGAACATACCTCTCAATCCATTGTAAGATCTTTCATATCATTATTATATCATTAGTGATTGTTTTTTCTAATTTCGATTTTCTACAGTTAAAATCATCAATAGTTTCTTCAATTGATCATTACTTATTAGTTTTAATCTCTTTTTTAATCTCTTCGTATGCTTTGCGTAATTTATCTTTTACATTTATTAAATCCCTTTGGGCTATTGATCCGACTGTTCTATTGATTTAAAAAAAGAATTGAATCGCGATTTTTTTCATCATCTGATTCCATTGGAGGAGAAAAAGAATCAACAGTGAACCTTTATATAGATTACTCTTATCACCCTACATCCCGGGATCTGGTAATTGTTTCATTAAGCGGGGTCAGAAAATTATTTTCCGGAAGCGTTCGAAAAATATTTCCCACATGGCGGGGTATGTTTTTAGATAAAGCTCATTAAGACTGATATCGCTCGGATGAGGAAGTAAACAGTATAAACGGATGAGGAAGTTAATCACTTTTTTTTATTTTTTATCTAAGACGGATATTTTGTTTAGCGCGAAGGAGAAACCTTGATAGGACAAAGTGCGAGCACATATCTGTCAACGCGCGGCGCAACAAATTATAAATATATTTGGAAGTCCTTTCACGCATTTATTTAATTTCATCCTATGTATAAGGTAGCTCCAAAATGGAGCGGCCTATCTTTTGATCATTTTCACGCATTTAACTAAAAAAAAGTTAAAATTTGGTCTCAATAATATCCATATAACTCATTTTTAAGTTAAAAAACATGAAATTTTAGACTCTTAAAACTCTCTTGATTTTTGATTTTTAAAAAAATACCTATTTTTTAATGATTTTATACATGTTTGGTCTCAGAGGTTGTCCTAAATCTTTGAAATATGATAGGAAATAGTAGTATATGGGGCTGACTCTGGGTGTCCCAGAGTCAGCCCCATATACTACTACGAAAAACTAGTACCAAACCCATATACTACTACGAAAACCCATATACTACTACGAAAAACTAGTACCAACTTGATATGCTTCAAAGGCAGTAAATATTCATCTTCTTCGGAATAAAGAAAACAAACACTAGTATCAACTTGATATGCTTCAAAGGCAGTAAATATTTATCTTCGTCGGAATAAATGAGACAAAACACTAGTACCAACTTGATAGGCTTTAGAGGCAGTAAATATTTATCTTCGTCGGAGTAAATGAGACAAAACACAAGTACCAACTTGATAGGCTTCAAAGTAGTAAATATTCATCTTCTTCGGAATAAATGAGACGAAAAACTAGTACCAACTTGATAGGCTTCAAAGGCAGTAAATATTCATCTTCTTCGGAATAAAGAAAACAAACACTAATATCAACTTGATATGCTTCAAAGGCAGTAAATATTTATCTTCGTCGGAATAAATGAGACAAAACACTAGTACCAACTTGATAGGCTTTAGAGGCAGTAAATATTTATCTTCGTCGGAGTAAATGAGACAAAACACAAGTACCAACTTGATAGGCTTCAAAGTAGTAAATATTCATCTTCTTCGGAATAAATGAGACGAAACACTAGTGCCAACTTGATATGCTTCAAAGGCAGTAAATATTCATCTTCTTCGGAATAAAGAAAACAAACACTATTATCAACTTGATATGCTTCAAAGGCAGTAAATATTTATCTTCGTCGGAATAAATGAGACAAAACACTAGTACCAACTTGATAGGCTTTAGAGGCAGTAAATATTTATCTTCGTCGGAGTAAATGAGACAAAACACAAGTACCAACTTGATAGGCTTCAAAGTAGTAAATATTCATCGTCTTCGGAATAAATGAGACGAAAAACTAGTATCAACTTGATATGCTTCAAAGGCAGTAAATATTCATCATCTTCGGAATAAAGAAAACAAACACTAGTATCAACTTGATATGCTTCAAAGGCAGTAAATATTTATCTTCGTCGGAATAAATGAGACAAAACACTAGTACCAACTTGATAGGCTTTAGAGGCAGTAAATATTTATCTTCGTCGGAGTAAATGAGACAAAACACAAGTACCAACTTGATAGGCTTCAAAGTAGTAAATATTCATCTTCTTCGGAATAAATGAGACGAAACACTAGTGCCAACTTGATATGCTTCAAAGGCAGTAAATATTCATCTTCTTCGGAATAAAGAAAACAAACACTATTATCAACTTGATATGCTTCAAAGGCAGTAAATATTTATCTTCGTCGGAATAAATGAGACAAAACACTAGTACCAACTTGATAGGCTTTAGAGGCAGTAAATATTTATCTTCGTCGGTGTAAATGAGACAAAACACAAGTACCAACTTGATAGGCTTCAAAGTAGTAAATATTCATCTTCTTCGGAATAAATGAGACGAAACACTAGTGCCAACTTGATATGCTTCAAAGGCAGTAAATATTCATCTTCTTCGGAATAAAGAAAACAAACACTAGTATCAACTTGATATGCTTCAAAGACAGTAAATATTTATCTTCGTCGGAATAAATGAGACAAAACACTAGTACCAACTTGATAGGCTTCAATGTAGTAAATATTCATCTTCTTCGGAATAAATGAGACGAAACACTAGTACCAACTTGATATGCTTCAACGGCAGTAAATATTCATCTTCTTCGGAATAAAGAAAACAAACACTAGTATCAACTTGATATGCTTCAAAGGCAGTAAATATTCATCTTCGTCGGAATAAATGAGACAAAACACTAATACCAACTTGATAGGCTTTAGAGGCAGTAAATATTTATCTTCGTCGGAGTAAATGAGACAAAACACAAGTACCAACTTGATAGGCTTCAAAGTAGTAAATATTCATCTTCTTCGGAATAAATGAGACGAAACACTAGTGCCAACTTGATATGCTTCAAAGGCAGTAAATATTCATCTTCTTCGGAATAAAGAAAACAAACACTATTATCAACTTGATATGCTTCAAAGGCAGTAAATATTTATCTTCGTCGGAATAAATGAGACAAAACACTAGTACCAACTTGATAGGCTTTAGAGGCAGTAAATATTTATCTTCGTCGGTGTAAATGAGACAAAACACAAGTACCAACTTGATAGGCTTCAAAGTAGTAAATATTCATCTTCTTCAGAATAAATGAGACGAAACACTAGTGCCAACTTGATATGCTTCAAAGGCAGTAAATATTCATCTTCTTCGGAATAAAGAAAACAAACACTAGTATCAACTTGATATGCTTCAAAGGCACTAAATATTTATCTTTGTCGGAGTAAATGAGACAAAACACAAGTACCAACTTGATAGGCTTCAAAGTAGTAAATATTCATCTTCTTCGGAATAAAGAAAACAAACACTAGTATCAACTTGATATGCTTCAAAGGCAGTAAATATTTATCTTCGTCGGAATAAATGAGACAAAACACTAGTACCAACTTGATAGGCTTTAGAGGCAGTAAATATTTATCTTCGTCGGAGTAAATGAGACAAAACACAAGTACCAACTTGATAGGCTTCAAAGTAGTAAATATTCATCTTCTTCGGAATAAAGAAAACAAACTCTAGTATCAACTTGATATGCTTCAAAGGCAGTAAATATTTATCTTCGTCGGAGTAAATGAGACAAAACACAAGTACCAACTTGATATGCTTCAAAATCTTCTTCGGAATAAAGAAAACAAACACTAGTATCAACTTGATATGCTTCAAAGGCAGTAAATATTTATCTTCGTCGGAGTAAATGAGACAAAACACAAGTACCAACTTGATAGGCTTCAAAGTAGTAAATATTCATCTTCTTCGGAATAAATGAGACGAAGCACTAGTGCCAACTTGATATGCTTCAAAGGCAGTAAATATTCATCTTCTTCGGAATAAAGAAAACAAACACTAGTATCAACTTGATATGCTTCAAAGACAGTAAATATTTATCTTCGTCGGAATAAATGAGACAAAACACTAGTACCAACTTGATAGGCTTCAAAGTAGTAAATATTCATCTTCTTCGGAATAAATGAGACGAAACACTAGTACCAACTTGATATGCTTCAAAGGCAGTAAATATTCATCTTCTTCGGAATAAAGAAAACAAACACTAGTATCAACTTGATATGCTTCAAAGGCATTAAATATTTATCTTCGTCGGAATAAATGAGACAAAACACTAGTACCAACTTGATAGGCTTTAGAGGCAGTAAATATTTATCTTCGTCGGAGTAAATGAGACAAAACACAAGTACCAACTTGATAGGCTTCAAAGTAGTAAATATTCATCTTCTTCGGAATAAATGAGACGAAACACTAGTGCCAACTTGATATGCTTCAAAGGCAGTAAATATTCATCTTCTTCGGAATAAAGAAAAGAAACACTAGTATCAACTTGATATGCTTCAAAGGCAGTAAATATTTATCTTCGTCGGAGTAAATGAGACAAAACACAAGTACCAACTTGATAGGCTTCAATGTAGTAAATATTCATCTTCTTCGCAATAAATGAGACGAAACACTAGTGCCAACTTGATATGCTTCAAAGGCAGTAAATATTCATCTTCTTCGGAATAAAGAAAACAAACACTAGTATCAACTTGATATGCTTCAAAGGCAGTAAATATTTATCTTCGTTGGAATAAATGAGACAAAACACTAGTACCAACTTGATAGGCTTCAAAGTAGTAAATATTCATCTTCTTCGGAATAAATGAGACGAAACACTAGTACCAACTTGATATGCTTCAAAGGCAGTAAATATTCATCTTCTTCGGAATAAAGAAAACAAACACTAGTATCAACTTGATATGCTTCAAAGGCAGTAAATATTTATCTTCGTCGGAATAAATGAGACAAAACACTAGTACCAACTTGATAGGCTTTAGAGGCAGTAAATATTTACCTTCGTCGGAGTAAATGAGACAAAACACAAGTACCAACTTGATAGGCTTCAAAGTAGTGAATATTCATCTTCTTCGGAATAAAGAAAACAAACACTAGTATCAACTTGATATGCTTCAAAGGCAGTAAATATTTATCTTCGTCGGAGTAAATGAGACAAAACACAAGTACCAACTTGATATGCTTCAAAGGCAGTAAATATTCATCTTCTTCGGAATAAAGAAAACAAACACTAGTATCAACTTGATATGCTTCAAAGGCAGTAAATATTTATCTTCGTCGGAGTAAATGAGACAAAACACAAGTACCAACTTGATAGGCTTCAAAGTAGTAAATATTCATCTTCTTCGGAATAAATGAGACGAAACAATAGTGCCAACTTGATATGCTTCAAAGGCAGTAAATATTCATCTTCTTCGGAATAAAGAAAACAAACACTAGTATCAACTTGATATGCTTCAAAGGCAGTAAATATTTATCTTCGTCGGAATAAATGAGACAAAACACTAGTACCAACTTGATAGGCTTCAAAGTAGTAAATATTCATCTTCTTCGGAATAAATGAGACGAAACACTAGTACCAACTTGATATGCTTCAAAGGCAGTAAATATTCATCTTCTTCGGAATAAAGAAAACAAACACTAGTATCAACTTGATATGCTTCAAAGGCAGTAAATATTTATCTTCGTCGGAATAAATGAGACAAAACACTAGTACCAACTTGATAGGCTTTAGAGGCAGTAAATATTTATCTTCGTCGGAGTAAATGAGACAAAACACAAGTACCAACTTGATAGGCTTCAAAGTAGTAAATATTCATCTTCTTCGGAATAAAGAAAACAAACACTAGTATCAACTTGATATGCTTCAAAGGCAGTAAATATTTATCTTCGTCGGAGTAAATGAGACAAAACACAAGTACCAACTTGATATGCTTCAAAGACAGTAAATATTCATCTTCTTCGGAATAAAGAAAACAAACACTAGTATCAACTTGATATGCTTCAAAGGCAGTAAATATTTATCTTCGTCGGAATAAATGAGACAAAACACTAGTACCAACTTGATAGGCTTCAAAGTAGTAAATATTCATCTTCTTCGGAATAAATGAGACGAAACACTAGTACCAACTTGATATGCTTCAAAGGCAGTAAATATTCATCTTCTTCGGAATAAAGAAAACAAACACTAGTATCAACTTGATATGCTTCAAAGGCAGTAAATATTTATCTTCGTCGGAATAAATGAGACAAAACACTAGTACCAACTTGATAGGCTTCAAAGTAGTAAATATTCATCTTCTTCGGAATAAATGAGACGAAACACTAGTACCAACTTGATATGCTTCAAAGGCAGTAAATATTCATCTTCTTCGGAATAAAGAAAACAAACACTAGTATCAACTTGATATGCTTCAAAGGCAGTAAATATTTATCTTCGTCGGAATAAATGAGACAAAACACTAGTACCAACTTGATAGGCTTCAAAGTAGTAAATATTCATCTTCTTCGGAATAAATGAGACGAAACACTAGTACCAACTTGATATGCTTCAAAGGCAGTAAATATTCATCTTCTTCGGAATAAAGAAAACAAACACTAGTATCAACTTGATATGCTTCAAAGGCAGTAAATATTTATCTTCGTCGGAGTAAATGTGACAAAACACAAGTACCAACTTGATAGGCTTCAAAGTAGTAAATATTGATCTTCTTCGGAATAAATGAGACGAAAAACTAGTACCAACTTGATATGCTTCAAAGGCAGTAAATATTCATCTTCTTCGGAATAAAGAAAACAAACACTAGTATCAACTTGATATGCTTCAAAGGCAGTAAATATTTATCTTCGTCGGAATAAATGAGACAAAACACTAGTACCAACTTGATAGGCTTTAGAGGCAGTAAATATTTATCTTCGTCGGAGTAAATGAGACAAAACACAAGTACCAACTTGATAGGCTTCAAAGTAGTAAATATTCATCTTCTTCGGAATAAAGAAAACAAACACTAGTATCAACTTGATATGCCTCAAAGGCAGTAAATATTTATCTTCGTCGGAGTAAATGAGACAAAACACAAGTACCAACTTGATATGCTTCAAAGACAGTAAATATTCATCTTCTTCGGAATAAAGAAAACAAACACTAGTATCAACTTGATATGCTTCAAAGGCAGTAAATATTTATCTTCGTCGGAGTAAATGAGACAAAACACAAGTACCAACTTGATAGGCTTCAAAGTAGTAAATATTCATCTTCTTCGGAATAAATGAGACGAAACACTAGTGCCAACTTTATATGCTTCAAAGGCAGTAAATATTCATCTTCTTCGGAATAAAGTAAACAAACACTAGTATCAACTTGATATGCTTCAAAGACAGTAAATATTTATCTTCGTCGGAATAAATGAGACAAAACACTAGTACCAACTTGATAGGCTTCAAAGTAGTAAATATTCATCTTCTTCGGAATAAATGAGACGAAACACTAGTACCAACTTGATATGCTTCAAAGGCAGTAAATATTCATCTTCTTCGGAATAAAGAAAACAAACACTAGTATCAACTTGATATGCTTCAAAGGCAGTAAATATTTATCTTCGTCGGAATAAATGAGACAAAACTCTAGTACCAACTTGATAGGCTTCAAAGTAGTAAATATTCATCTTCTTCGGAATAAATGAGACGAAACACTAGTACCAACTTGATATGCTTCAAAGGCAGTAAATATTCATCTTCTTCGGAATAAAGAAAACAAACACTAGTATCAACTTGATATGCTTCAAAGGCAGTAAATATTTATCTTCGTCGGAATAAATGAGACAAAACACTAGTACCAACTTGATAGGCTTCAAAGTAGTAAATATTCATCTTCTTCGGAATAAATGAGACGAAACACTAGTACCAACTTGATATGCTTCAAAGGCAGTAAATATTCATCTTCTTCGGAATAAAGAAAACAAACACTAGTATCAACTTGATATGCTTCAAAGGCAGTAAATATTTATCTTCGTCGGAATAAATGAGACAAAACACTAGTACCAACTTGATAGGCTTCAAAGTAGTAAATATTCATCTTCTTCGGAATAAATGAGACGAAACACTAGTACCAACTTGATATGCTTCAAAGGCAGTAAATATTCATCTTCTTCGGAATAAAGAAAACAAACACTAGTATCAACTTGATATGCTTCAAAGGCAGTAAATATTTATCTTCGTCGGAATAAATGAGACAAAACACTAGTACCAACTTGATAGGCTTTAGAGGCAGTAAATATTTATCTTCGTCGGAGTAAATGAGACAAAACACAAGTACCAACTTGATAGGCTTCAAAGTAGTAAATATTCATCTTCTTCGGAATAAAGAAAACAAACACTAGTATCAACTTGATATGCTTCAAAGGCAGTAAATATTTATCTTCGTCGGAGTAAATGAGACAAAACACAAGTACCAACTTGATATGCTTCAAAGGCAGTAAATATTCATCTTCTTCGGAATAAAGAAAACAAACACTAGTATCAACTTGATATGCTTCAAAGGCAGTAAATATTTATCTTCGTCGGAGTAAATGAGACAAAACACAAGTACCAACTTGATAGGCTTCAAAGTAGTAAATATTCATCTTCTTCGCAATAAATGAGACGAAACACTAGTGCCAACTTGATATGCTTCAAAGGCAGTAAATATTCATCTTCTTCGGAATAAAGAAAACAAACACTAGTATCAACTTGATATGCTTCAAAGGCAGTAAATATTTATCTTCGTTGGAATAAATGAGACAAAACACTAGTACCAACTTGATAGGCTTCAAAGTAGTAAATATTCATCTTCTTCGGAATAAATGAGACGAAACACTAGTACCAACTTGATATGCTTCAAAGGCAGTAAATATTCATCTTCTTCGGAATAAAGAAAACAAACACTAGTATCAACTTGATATGCTTCAAAGGCAGTAAATATTTATCTTCGTCGGAATAAATGAGACAAAACACTAGTACCAACTTGATAGGCTTTAGAGGCAGTAAATATTTATCTTCGTCGGAGTAAATGAGACAAAACACAAGTACCAACTTGATAGGCTTCAAAGTAGTGAATATTCATCTTCTTCGGAATAAAGAAAACAAACACTAGTATCAACTTGATATGCTTCAAAGGCAGTAAATATTTATCTTCGTCGGAGTAAATGAGACAAAACACAAGTACCAACTTGATATGCTTCAAAGGCAGTAAATATTCATCTTCTTCGGAATAAAGAAAACAAACACTAGTATCAACTTGATATGCTTCAAAGGCAGTAAATATTTATCTTCGTCGGAGTAAATGAGACAAAACACAAGTACCAACTTGATAGGCTTCAAAGTAGTAAATATTCATCTTCTTCGGAATAAAGAAAACAAACACTAGTATCAACTTGATATGCTTCAAAGGCAGTAAATATTTATCTTCGTCGGAGTAAATGAGACAAAACACAAGTACCAACTTGATATGCTTCAAAGACAGTAAATATTCATCTTCTTCGGAATAAAGAAAACAAACACTAGTATCAACTTGATATGCTTCAAAGGCAGTAAATATTTATCTTCGTCGGAGTAAATGAGACAAAACACAAGTACCAACTTGATAGGCTTCAAAGTAGTAAATATTCATCTTCTTCGGAATAAATGAGACGAAACACTAGAGCCAACTTTATATGCTTCAAAGGCAGTAAATATTCATCTTCTTCGGAATAAAGTAAACAAACACTAGTATCAACTTGATATGCTTCAAAGACAGTAAATATTTATCTTCGTCGGAATAAATGAGACAAAACACTAGTACCAACTTGATAGGCTTCAAAGTAGTAAATATTCATCTTCTTCGGAATAAATGAGACGAAACACTAGTACCAACTTGATATGCTTCAAAGGCAGTAAATATTCATCTTCTTCGGAATAAAGAAAACAAACACTAGTATCAACTTGATATGCTTCAAAGGCAGTAAATATTTATCTTCGTCGGAATAAATGAGACAAAACACTAGTACCAACTTGATAGGCTTCAAAGTAGTAAATATTCATCTTCTTCGGAATAAATGAGACGAAACACTAGTACCAACTTGATATGCTTCAAAGGCAGTAAATATTCATCTTCTTCGGAATAAAGAAAACAAACACTAGTATCAACTTGATATGCTTCAAAGGCAGTAAATATTTATCTTCGTCGGAATAAATGAGACAAAACACTAGTACTAACTTGATAGGCTTCAAAGTAGTAAATATTCATCTTCTTCGGAATAAATGAGACGAAACACTAGTACCAACTTGATATGCTTCAAAGGCAGTAAATATTCATCTTCTTCGGAATAAAGAAAACAAACACTAGTATCAACTTGATATGCTTCAAAGGCAGTAAATATTTATCTTCGTCGGAATAAATGAGACAAAACACTAGTACCAACTTGATAGGCTTCAAAGTAGTAAATATTCATCTTCTTCGGAATAAATGAGACGAAACACTAGTACCAACTTGATATGCTTCAAAGGCAGTAAATATTCATCTTCTTCGGAATAAAGAAAACAAACACTAGTATCAACTTGATATGCTTCAAAGGCAGTAAATATTTATCTTCGTCGGAATAAATGATACAAAACACTAGTACCAACTTGATAGGCTTTAGAGGCAGTAAATATTTATCTTCGTCGGAGTAAATGAGACAAAACACAAGTACCAACTTGATAGGCTTCAAAGTAGTAAATATTCATCTTCTTCGGAATAAAGAAAACAAACACTAGTATCAACTTGATATGCTTCAAAGGCAGTAAATATTTATCTTCGTCGGAGTAAATGAGACAAAACACAAGTACCAACTTGATATGCTTCAAAGGCAGTAAATATTCATCTTCTTCGGAATAAAGAAAACAAACACTAGTATCAACTTGATATGCTTCAAAGGCAGTAAATATTTATCTTCGTCGGAGTAAATGAGACAAAACACAAGTACCAACTTGATAGGCTTCAAAGTAGTAAATATTCATCTTCTTCGCAATAAATGAGACGAAACACTAGTGCCAACTTGATATGCTTCAAAGGCAGTAAATATTCATCTTCTTCGGAATAAAGAAAACAAACACTAGTATCAACTTGATATGCTTCAAAGGCAGTAAATATTTATCTTCGTTGGAATAAATGAGACAAAACACTAGTACCAACTTGATAGGCTTCAAAGTAGTAAATATTCATCTTCTTCGGAATAAATGAGACGAAACACTAGTACCAACTTGATATGCTTCAAAGGCAGTAAATATTTATCTTCGTCGGAATAAATGATACAAAACACTAGTACCAACTTGATAGGCTTTAGAGGCAGTAAATATTTATCTTCGTCGGAGTAAATGAGACAAAACACAAGTACCAACTTGATAGGCTTCAAAGTAGTAAATATTCATCTTCTTCGGAATAAAGAAAACAAACACTAGTATCAACTTGATATGCTTCAAAGGCAGTAAATATTTATCTTCGTCGGAGTAAATGAGACAAAACACAAGTACCAACTTGATATGCTTCAAAGGCAGTAAATATTCATCTTCTTCGGAATAAAGAAAACAAACACTAGTATCAACTTGATATGCTTCAAAGGCAGTAAATATTTATCTTCGTCGGAGTAAATGAGACAAAACACAAGTACCAACTTGATAGGCTTCAAAGTAGTAAATATTCATCTTCTTCGCAATAAATGAGACGAAACACTAGTGCCAACTTGATATGCTTCAAAGGCAGTAAATATTCATCTTCTTCGGAATAAAGAAAACAAACACTAGTATCAACTTGATATGCTTCAAAGGCAGTAAATATTTATCTTCGTTGGAATAAATGAGACAAAACACTAGTACCAACTTGATAGGCTTCAAAGTAGTAAATATTCATCTTCTTCGGAATAAATGAGACGAAACACTAGTACCAACTTGATATGCTTCAAAGGCAGTAAATATTCATCTTCTTCGGAATAAAGAAAACAAACACTAGTATCAACTTGATATGCTTCAAAGGCAGTAAATATTTATCTTCGTCGGAATAAATGAGACAAAACACTAGTACCAACTTGATAGGCTTTAGAGGCAGTAAATATTTATCTTCGTCGGAGTAAATGAGACAAAACACAAGTACCAACTTGATAGGCTTCAAAGTAGTGAATATTCATCTTCTTCGGAATAAAGAAAACAAACACTAGTATCAACTTGATATGCTTCAAAGGCAGTAAATATTTATCTTCGTCGGAGTAAATGAGACAAAACACAAGTACCAACTTGATATGCTTCAAAGGCAGTAAATATTCATCTTCTTCGGAATAAAGAAAACAAACACTAGTATCAACTTGATATGCTTCAAAGGCAGTAAATATTTATCTTCGTCGGAGTAAATGAGACAAAACACAAGTACCAACTTGATAGGCTTCAAAGTAATAAATATTCATCTTCTTCGGAATAAATGAGACGAAACACTAGTACCAACTTGATATGCTTCAAAGGCAGTAAATATTCATCTTCTTCGGAATAAAGAAAACAAACACTAGTGTCAACTTGATATGCTTCAAAGGCAGTAAATATTTATCTTCGTCGGAATAAATGAGACAAAACACTAGTACCAACTTGATAGGCTTCAAAGTAGTAAATATTCATCTTCTTCGGAATAAATGAGACGAAACACTAGTACCAACTTGATATGCTTCAAAGGCAGTAAATATTCATCTTCTTCGGAATAAAGAAAACAAACACTAGTATCAACTTGATATGCTTCAAAGGCAGTAAATATTTATCTTCGTCGGAATAAATGAGACAAAACACTAGTACCAACTTGATAGGCTTCAAAGTAGTAAATATTCATCTTCTTCGGAATAAATGAGACGAAACACTAGTACCAACTTGATATGCTTCAAAGGCAGTAAATATTCATCTTCTTCGGAATAAAGAAAACAAACACTAGTATCAACTTGATATGCTTCAAAGGCAGTAAATATTTATCTTCGTTGGAATAAATGAGAAAAACACTAGTACCAACTTGATAGGCTTCAAAGTAGTAAATATTCATCTTCTTCGGAATAAATGAGACGAAACACTAGTACCAACTTGATATGATTCAAAGGCAGTAAATATTCATCTTCTTCGGAATAAAGAAAACAAACACTAGTATCAACTTGATATGCTTCAAAGGCAGTAAATATTTATCTTCGTCGGAATAAATGAGACAAAACACTAGTACCAACTTGATAGGCTTTAGAGGCAGTAAATATTTATCTTCGTCGGAGTAAATGAGACAAAACACAAGTACCAACTTGATAGGCTTCAAAGTAGTGAATATTCATCTTCTTCGGAATAAAGAAAACAAACACTAGTATCAACTTGATATGCTTCAAAGGCAGTAAATATTTATCTTCGTCGGAGTAAATGAGACAAAACACAAGTACCAACTTGATATGCTTCAAAGGCAGTAAATATTCATCTTCTTCGGAATAAAGAAAACAAACACTAGTATCAACTTGATATGCTTCAAAGGCAGTAAATATTTATCTTCGTCGGAGTAAATGAGACAAAACACAAGTACCAACTTGATAGGCTTCAAAGTAGTAAATATTCATCTTCTTCGGAATAAATGAGACGAAACACTAGTGCCAACTTGATATGCTTCAAAGGCAGTAAATATTCATCTTCTTCGGAATAAAGAAAACAAACACTAGTATCAACTTGATATGCTTCAAAGGCAGTAAATATTTATCTTCGTCGGAATAAATGAGACAAAACACTAGTACCAACTTGATAGGCTTCAAAGTAGTAAATATTCATCTTCTTCGGAATAAATGAGACGAAACACTAGTACCAACTTGATATGCTTCAAAGGCAGTAAATATTCATCTTCTTCGGAATAAAGAAAACAAACACTAGTATCAACTTGATATGCTTCAAAGGCAGTAAATATTTATCTTCGTCGGAATAAATGAGACAAAACACTAGTACCAACTTGATAGGCTTTAGAGGCAGTAAATATTTATCTTCGTCGGAGTAAATGAGACAAAACACAAGTACCAACTTGATAGGCTTCAAAGTAGTAAATATTCATCTTCTTCGGAATAAAGAAAACAAACACTAGTATCAACTTGATATGCTTCAAAGGCAGTAAATATTTATCTTCGTCGGAGTAAATGAGACAAAACACAAGTACCAACTTGATATGCTTCAAAGACAGTAAATATTCATCTTCTTCGGAATAAAGAAAACAAACACTAGTATCAACTTGATATGCTTCAAAGGCAGTAAATATTTATCTTCGTCGGAGTAAATGAGACAAAACACAAGTACCAACTTGATAGGCTTCAAAGTAGTAAAAATTCATCTTCTTCGGAATAAATGAGACGAAACACTAGTGCCAACTTGATATGCTTCAAAGGCAGTAAATATTCATCTTCTTCGGAATAAAGAAAACAAACACTAGTATCAACTTGATATGCTTCAAAGGCAGTAAATATTTATCTTCGTCGGAATAAATGAGACAAAACACTAGTACCAACTTGATAGGCTTCAAAGTAGTAAATATTCATCTTCTTCGGAATAAATGAGACGAAACACTAGTACCAACTTGATATGCTTCAAAGGCAGTAAATATTCATCTTCTTCGGAATAAAGAAAACAAACACTAGTATCAACTTGATATGCTTCAAAGGCAGTAAATATTTATCTTCGTCGGAATAAATGAGACAAAACACTAGTACCAACTTGATAGGCTTCAAAGTAGTAAATATTCATCTTCTTCGGAATAAGTGAGACGAAACACTAGTACCAACTTGATATGCTTCAAAGGCAGTAAATATTCATCTTCTTCGGAATAAAGAAAACAAACACTAGTATCAACTTGATATGCTTCAAAGGCAGTAAATATTTATCTTCGTCGGAATAAATGAGACAAAACACTAGTACCAACTTGATGGGCTTCAAAGTAGTAAATATTCATCTTCTTCGGAATAAATGAGACGAAACACTAGTACCAACTTGATATGCTTCAAAGGCAGTAAATATTCATCTTCTTCGGAATAAAGAAAACAAACACTAGTATCAACTTGATATGCTTCAAAGGCAGTAAGTATTTATCTTCGTCGGAGTATATGAGACAAAACACAAGTACCAACTTGATAGGCTTCAAAGTAGTAAATATTCATCTTCTTCGGAATTAATGAGACGAAAAACTAGTACCAACTTGATATGCTTCAAAGGCAGTAAATATTCATCTTCTTCGGAATAAAGAAAACAAACACTAGTATCAACTTGATATGCTTCAAAGGCAGTAAATATTTATCTTCTTCGGAATAAATGAGACAAAACACTAGTACCAACTTGATAGGCTTTAGAGGCAGTAAATATTTATCTTCGTCGGAGTAAATGAGACAAAACACAAGTACCAACTTGATAGGCTTCAAAGTAGTAAATATTCATCTTCTTCGGAATAAAGAAAACAAACACTAGTATCAACTTGATATGCTTCAAAGGCAGTAAATATTTATCTTCGTCGGAGTAAATGAGACAAAACACAAGTACCAACTTGATATGCTTCAAAGACAGTAAATATTCATCTTCTTCGGAATAAAGAAAACAAACACTAGTATCAACTTGATATGCTTCAAAGGCAGTAAATATTTATCTTCGTCGGAATAAATGAGACAAAACACTAGTACCAACTTGATAGGCTTCAAAGTAGTAAATATTCATCTTCTTCGGAATAAATGAGACGAAACACTAGTACCAACTTGATATGCTTCAAAGGCAGTAAATATTCATCTTCTTCGGAATAAAGAAAACAAACACTAGTATCAACTTGATATGCTTCAAAGGCAGTAAATATTTATCTTCGTCGGAATAAATGAGACAAAACACTAGTACCAACTTGATAGGCTTCAAAGTAGTAAATATTCATCTTCTTCGGAATAAATGAGACGAAACACTAGTACCAACTTGATATGCTTCAAAGGCAGTAAATATTCATCTTCTTCGGAATAAAGAAAACAAACACTAGTATCAACTTGATATGCTTCAAAGGCAGTAAATATTTATCTTCGTCGGAATAAATGAGACAAAACACTAGTACCAACTTGATAGGCTTCAAAGTAGTAAATATTCATCTTCTTCGGAATAAATGAGACGAAACACTAGTACCAACTTGATATGCTTCAAAGGCAGTAAATATTCATCTTCTTCGGAATAAAGAAAACAAACACTAGTATCAACTTGATATGCTTCAAAGGCAGTAAATATTTATCTTCGTCGGAGTAAATGTGACAAAACACAAGTACCAACTTGATAGGCTTCAAAGTAGTAAATATTGATCTTCTTCGGAATAAATGAGACGAAAAACTAGTACCAACTTGATATGCTTCAAAGGCAGTAAATATTCATCTTCTTCGGAATAAAGAAAACAAACACTAGTATCAACTTGATATGCTTCAAAGGCAGTAAATATTTATCTTCGTCGGAATAAATGAGACAAAACACTAGTACCAACTTGATAGGCTTTAGAGGCAGTAAATATTTATCTTCGTCGGAGTAAATGAGACAAAACACAAGTACCAACTTGATAGGCTTCAAAGTAGTAAATATTCATCTTCTTCGGAATAAAGAAAACAAACACTAGTATCAACTTGATATGCCTCAAAGGCAGTAAATATTTATCTTCGTCGGAGTAAATGAGACAAAACACAAGTACCAACTTGATATGCTTCAAAGACAGTAAATATTCATCTTCTTCGGAATAAAGAAAACAAACACTAGTATCAACTTGATATGCTTCAAAGGCAGTAAATATTTATCTTCGTCGGAGTAAATGAGACAAAACACAAGTACCAACTTGATAGGCTTCAAAGTAGTAAATATTCATCTTCTTCGGAATAAATGAGACGAAACACTAGTGCCAACTTTATATGCTTCAAAGGCAGTAAATATTCATCTTCTTCGGAATAAAGTAAACAAACACTAGTATCAACTTGATATGCTTCAAAGACAGTAAATATTTATCTTCGTCGGAATAAATGAGACAAAACACTAGTACCAACTTGATAGGCTTCAAAGTAGTAAATATTCATCTTCTTCGGAATAAATGAGACGAAACACTAGTACCAACTTGATATGCTTCAAAGGCAGTAAATATTCATCTTCTTCGGAATAAAGAAAACAAACACTAGTATCAACTTGATATGCTTCAAAGGCAGTAAATATTTATCTTCGTCGGAATAAATGAGACAAAACTCTAGTACCAACTTGATAGGCTTCAAAGTAGTAAATATTCATCTTCTTCGGAATAAATGAGACGAAACACTAGTACCAACTTGATATGCTTCAAAGGCAGTAAATATTCATCTTCTTCGGAATAAAGAAAACAAACACTAGTATCAACTTGATATGCTTCAAAGGCAGTAAATATTTATCTTCGTCGGAATAAATGAGACAAAACACTAGTACCAACTTGATAGGCTTCAAAGTAGTAAATATTCATCTTCTTCGGAATAAATGAGACGAAACACTAGTACCAACTTGATATGCTTCAAAGGCAGTAAATATTCATCTTCTTCGGAATAAAGAAAACAAACACTAGTATCAACTTGATATGCTTCAAAGGCAGTAAATATTTATCTTCGTCGGAATAAATGAGACAAAACACTAGTACCAACTTGATAGGCTTCAAAGTAGTAAATATTCATCTTCTTCGGAATAAATGAGACGAAACACTAGTACCAACTTGATATGCTTCAAAGGCAGTAAATATTCATCTTCTTCGGAATAAAGAAAACAAACACTAGTATCAACTTGATATGCTTCAAAGGCAGTAAATATTTATCTTCGTCGGAATAAATGAGACAAAACACTAGTACCAACTTGATAGGCTTTAGAGGCAGTAAATATTTATCTTCGTCGGAGTAAATGAGACAAAACACAAGTACCAACTTGATAGGCTTCAAAGTAGTAAATATTCATCTTCTTCGGAATAAAGAAAACAAACACTAGTATCAACTTGATATGCTTCAAAGGCAGTAAATATTTATCTTCGTCGGAGTAAATGAGACAAAACACAAGTACCAACTTGATATGCTTCAAAGGCAGTAAATATTCATCTTCTTCGGAATAAAGAAAACAAACACTAGTATCAACTTGATATGCTTCAAAGGCAGTAAATATTTATCTTCGTCGGAGTAAATGAGACAAAACACAAGTACCAACTTGATAGGCTTCAAAGTAGTAAATATTCATCTTCTTCGCAATAAATGAGACGAAACACTAGTGCCAACTTGATATGCTTCAAAGGCAGTAAATATTCATCTTCTTCGGAATAAAGAAAACAAACACTAGTATCAACTTGATATGCTTCAAAGGCAGTAAATATTTATCTTCGTTGGAATAAATGAGACAAAACACTAGTACCAACTTGATAGGCTTCAAAGTAGTAAATATTCATCTTCTTCGGAATAAATGAGACGAAACACTAGTACCAACTTGATATGCTTCAAAGGCAGTAAATATTCATCTTCTTCGGAATAAAGAAAACAAACACTAGTATCAACTTGATATGCTTCAAAGGCAGTAAATATTTATCTTCGTCGGAATAAATGAGACAAAACACTAGTACCAACTTGATAGGCTTTAGAGGCAGTAAATATTTATCTTCGTCGGAGTAAATGAGACAAAACACAAGTACCAACTTGATAGGCTTCAAAGTAGTGAATATTCATCTTCTTCGGAATAAAGAAAACAAACACTAGTATCAACTTGATATGCTTCAAAGGCAGTAAATATTTATCTTCGTCGGAGTAAATGAGACAAAACACAAGTACCAACTTGATATGCTTCAAAGGCAGTAAATATTCATCTTCTTCGGAATAAAGAAAACAAACACTAGTATCAACTTGATATGCTTCAAAGGCAGTAAATATTTATCTTCGTCGGAGTAAATGAGACAAAACACAAGTACCAACTTGATAGGCTTCAAAGTAGTAAATATTCATCTTCTTCGGAATAAAGAAAACAAACACTAGTATCAACTTGATATGCTTCAAAGGCAGTAAATATTTATCTTCGTCGGAGTAAATGAGACAAAACACAAGTACCAACTTGATATGCTTCAAAGACAGTAAATATTCATCTTCTTCGGAATAAAGAAAACAAACACTAGTATCAACTTGATATGCTTCAAAGGCAGTAAATATTTATCTTCGTCGGAGTAAATGAGACAAAACACAAGTACCAACTTGATAGGCTTCAAAGTAGTAAATATTCATCTTCTTCGGAATAAATGAGACGAAACACTAGAGCCAACTTTATATGCTTCAAAGGCAGTAAATATTCATCTTCTTCGGAATAAAGTAAACAAACACTAGTATCAACTTGATATGCTTCAAAGACAGTAAATATTTATCTTCGTCGGAATAAATGAGACAAAACACTAGTACCAACTTGATAGGCTTCAAAGTAGTAAATATTCATCTTCTTCGGAATAAATGAGACGAAACACTAGTACCAACTTGATATGCTTCAAAGGCAGTAAATATTCATCTTCTTCGGAATAAAGAAAACAAACACTAGTATCAACTTGATATGCTTCAAAGGCAGTAAATATTTATCTTCGTCGGAATAAATGAGACAAAACACTAGTACCAACTTGATAGGCTTCAAAGTAGTAAATATTCATCTTCTTCGGAATAAATGAGACGAAACACTAGTACCAACTTGATATGCTTCAAAGGCAGTAAATATTCATCTTCTTCGGAATAAAGAAAACAAACACTAGTATCAACTTGATATGCTTCAAAGGCAGTAAATATTTATCTTCGTCGGAATAAATGAGACAAAACACTAGTACTAACTTGATAGGCTTCAAAGTAGTAAATATTCATCTTCTTCGGAATAAATGAGACGAAACACTAGTACCAACTTGATATGCTTCAAAGGCAGTAAATATTCATCTTCTTCGGAATAAAGAAAACAAACACTAGTATCAACTTGATATGCTTCAAAGGCAGTAAATATTTATCTTCGTCGGAATAAATGAGACAAAACACTAGTACCAACTTGATAGGCTTCAAAGTAGTAAATATTCATCTTCTTCGGAATAAATGAGACGAAACACTAGTACCAACTTGATATGCTTCAAAGGCAGTAAATATTCATCTTCTTCGGAATAAAGAAAACAAACACTAGTATCAACTTGATATGCTTCAAAGGCAGTAAATATTTATCTTCGTCGGAATAAATGATACAAAACACTAGTACCAACTTGATAGGCTTTAGAGGCAGTAAATATTTATCTTCGTCGGAGTAAATGAGACAAAACACAAGTACCAACTTGATAGGCTTCAAAGTAGTAAATATTCATCTTCTTCGGAATAAAGAAAACAAACACTAGTATCAACTTGATATGCTTCAAAGGCAGTAAATATTTATCTTCGTCGGAGTAAATGAGACAAAACACAAGTACCAACTTGATATGCTTCAAAGGCAGTAAATATTCATCTTCTTCGGAATAAAGAAAACAAACACTAGTATCAACTTGATATGCTTCAAAGGCAGTAAATATTTATCTTCGTCGGAGTAAATGAGACAAAACACAAGTACCAACTTGATAGGCTTCAAAGTAGTAAATATTCATCTTCTTCGCAATAAATGAGACGAAACACTAGTGCCAACTTGATATGCTTCAAAGGCAGTAAATATTCATCTTCTTCGGAATAAAGAAAACAAACACTAGTATCAACTTGATATGCTTCAAAGGCAGTAAATATTTATCTTCGTTGGAATAAATGAGACAAAACACTAGTACCAACTTGATAGGCTTCAAAGTAGTAAATATTCATCTTCTTCGGAATAAATGAGACGAAACACTAGTACCAACTTGATATGCTTCAAAGGCAGTAAATATTCATCTTCTTCGGAATAAAGAAAACAAACACTAGTATCAACTTGATATGCTTCAAAGGCAGTAAATATTTATCTTCGTCGGAATAAATGAGACAAAACACTAGTACCAACTTGATAGGCTTTAGAGGCAGTAAATATTTATCTTCGTCGGAGTAAATGAGACAAAACACAAGTACCAACTTGATAGGCTTCAAAGTAGTGAATATTCATCTTCTTCGGAATAAAGAAAACAAACACTAGTATCAACTTGATATGCTTCAAAGGCAGTAAATATTTATCTTCGTCGGAGTAAATGAGACAAAACACAAGTACCAACTTGATATGCTTCAAAGGCAGTAAATATTCATCTTCTTCGGAATAAAGAAAACAAACACTAGTATCAACTTGATATGCTTCAAAGGCAGTAAATATTTATCTTCGTCGGAGTAAATGAGACAAAACACAAGTACCAACTTGATAGGCTTCAAAGTAATAAATATTCATCTTCTTCGGAATAAATGAGACGAAACACTAGTACCAACTTGATATGCTTCAAAGGCAGTAAATATTCATCTTCTTCGGAATAAAGAAAACAAACACTAGTGTCAACTTGATATGCTTCAAAGGCAGTAAATATTTATCTTCGTCGGAATAAATGAGACAAAACACTAGTACCAACTTGATAGGCTTCAAAGTAGTAAATATTCATCTTCTTCGGAATAAATGAGACGAAACACTAGTACCAACTTGATATGCTTCAAAGGCAGTAAATATTCATCTTCTTCGGAATAAAGAAAACAAACACTAGTATCAACTTGATATGCTTCAAAGGCAGTAAATATTTATCTTCGTCGGAATAAATGAGACAAAACACTAGTACCAACTTGATAGGCTTCAAAGTAGTAAATATTCATCTTCTTCGGAATAAATGAGACGAAACACTAGTACCAACTTGATATGCTTCAAAGGCAGTAAATATTCATCTTCTTCGGAATAAAGAAAACAAACACTAGTATCAACTTGATATGCTTCAAAGGCAGTAAATATTTATCTTCGTTGGAATAAATGAGACAAAACACTAGTACCAACTTGATAGGCTTCAAAGTAGTAAATATTCATCTTCTTCGGAATAAATGAGACGAAACACTAGTACCAACTTGATATGATTCAAAGGCAGTAAATATTCATCTTCTTCGGAATAAAGAAAACAAACACTAGTATCAACTTGATATGCTTCAAAGGCAGTAAATATTTATCTTCGTCGGAATAAATGAGACAAAACACTAGTACCAACTTGATAGGCTTTAGAGGCAGTAAATATTTATCTTCGTCGGAGTAAATGAG
Source organism: Amaurobius ferox (assembly GCA_951213105.1). NCBI lineage: Eukaryota > Metazoa > Arthropoda > Arachnida > Araneae > Amaurobiidae > Amaurobius > Amaurobius ferox. Next base: position 128,222,402 of record OX578147.1, read on the forward strand.
ACAAAACACAAGTACCAACTTGATAGGCTTCAAAGTAGTGAATATTCATCTTCTTCGGAATAAAGAAAACAAACACTAGTATCAACTTGATATGCTTCAAAGGCAGTAAATATTTATCTTCGTCGGAGTAAATGAGACAAAACACAAGTACCAACTTGATATGCTTCAAAGGCAGTAAATATTCATCTTCTTCGGAATAAAGAAAACAAACACTAGTATCAACTTGATATGCTTCAAAGGCAGTAAATATTTATCTTCGTCGGAGTAAATGAGACAAAACACAAGTACCAACTTGATAGGCTTCAAAGTAGTAAATATTCATCTTCTTCGGAATAAATGAGACGAAACACTAGTGCCAACTTGATATGCTTCAAAGGCAGTAAATATTCATCTTCTTCGGAATAAAGAAAACAAACACTAGTATCAACTTGATATGCTTCAAAGGCAGTAAATATTTATCTTCGTCGGAATAAATGAGACAAAACACTAGTACCAACTTGATAGGCTTCAAAGTAGTAAATATTCATCTTCTTCGGAATAAATGAGACGAAACACTAGTACCAACTTGATATGCTTCAAAGGCAGTAAATATTCATCTTCTTCGGAATAAAGAAAACAAACACTAGTATCAACTTGATATGCTTCAAAGGCAGTAAATATTTATCTTCGTCGGAATAAATGAGACAAAACACTAGTACCAACTTGATAGGCTTTAGAGGCAGTAAATATTTATCTTCGTCGGAGTAAATGAGACAAAACACAAGTACCAACTTGATAGGCTTCAAAGTAGTAAATATTCATCTTCTTCGGAATAAAGAAAACAAACACTAGTATCAACTTGATATGCTTCAAAGGCAGTAAATATTTATCTTCGTCGGAGTAAATGAGACAAAACACAAGTACCAACTTGATATGCTTCAAAGACAGTAAATATTCATCTTCTTCGGAATAAAGAAAACAAACACTAGTATCAACTTGATATGCTTCAAAGGCAGTAAATATTTATCTTCGTCGGAGTAAATGAGACAAAACACAAGTACCAACTTGATAGGCTTCAAAGTAGTAAAAATTCATCTTCTTCGGAATAAATGAGACGAAACACTAGTGCCAACTTGATATGCTTCAAAGGCAGTAAATATTCATCTTCTTCGGAATAAAGAAAACAAACACTAGTATCAACTTGATATGCTTCAAAGGCAGTAAATATTTATCTTCGTCGGAATAAATGAGACAAAACACTAGTACCAACTTGATAGGCTTCAAAGTAGTAAATATTCATCTTCTTCGGAATAAATGAGACGAAACACTAGTACCAACTTGATATGCTTCAAAGGCAGTAAATATTCATCTTCTTCGGAATAAAGAAAACAAACACTAGTATCAACTTGATATGCTTCAAAGGCAGTAAATATTTATCTTCGTCGGAATAAATGAGACAAAACACTAGTACCAACTTGATAGGCTTCAAAGTAGTAAATATTCATCTTCTTCGGAATAAGTGAGACGAAACACTAGTACCAACTTGATATGCTTCAAAGGCAGTAAATATTCATCTTCTTCGGAATAAAGAAAACAAACACTAGTATCAACTTGATATGCTTCAAAGGCAGTAAATATTTATCTTCGTCGGAATAAATGAGACAAAACACTAGTACCAACTTGATGGGCTTCAAAGTAGTAAATATTCATCTTCTTCGGAATAAATGAGACGAAACACTAGTACCAACTTGATATGCTTCAAAGGCAGTAAATATTCATCTTCTTCGGAATAAAGAAAACAAACACTAGTATCAACTTGATATGCTTCAAAGGCAGTAAGTATTTATCTTCGTCGGAGTATATGAGACAAAACACAAGTACCAACTTGATAGGCTTCAAAGTAGTAAATATTCATCTTCTTCGGAATTAATGAGACGAAAAACTAGTACCAACTTGATATGCTTCAAAGGCAGTAAATATTCATCTTCTTCGGAATAAAGAAAACAAACACTAGTATCAACTTGATATGCTTCAAAGGCAGTAAATATTTATCTTCTTCGGAATAAATGAGACAAAACACTAGTACCAACTTGATAGGCTTTAGAGGCAGTAAATATTTATCTTCGTCGGAGTAAATGAGACAAAACACAAGTACCAACTTGATAGGCTTCAAAGTAGTAAATATTCATCTTCTTCGGAATAAAGAAAACAAACACTAGTATCAACTTGATATGCTTCAAAGGCAGTAAATATTTATCTTCGTCGGAGTAAATGAGACAAAACACAAGTACCAACTTGATATGCTTCAAAGACAGTAAATATTCATCTTCTTCGGAATAAAGAAAACAAACACTAGTATCAACTTGATATGCTTCAAAGGCAGTAAATATTTATCTTCGTCGGAGTAAATGAGACAAAAGACAAGTACCAACTTGATAGGCTTCAAAGTAGTAAATATTCATCTTCTTCGGAATAAATGAGACGAAACACTAGTGCCAACTTTATATGCTTCAAAGGCAGTAAATATTCATCTTCTTCGGAATAAAGAAAACAAACACTAGTATCAACTTGATATGCTTCAAAGACAGTAAATATTTATCTTCGTCGGAATAAATGAGACAAAACACTAGTACCAACTTGATAGGCTTCAAAGTAGTAAATATTCATCTTCTTCGGAATAAATGAGACGAAACACTAGTACCAACTTGATATGCTTCAAAGGCAGTAAATATTCATCTTCTTCGGAATAAAGAAAACAAACACTAGTATCAACTTGATATGCTTCAAAGGCAGTAAATATTTATCTTCGTCGGAATAAATGAGACAAAACACTAGTACCAACTTGATAGGCTTCAAAGTAGTAAATATTCATCTTCTTCGGAATATATGAGACGAAACACTAGTACCAACTTGATATGCTTCAAAGGCAGTAAATATTCATCTTCTTCGGAATAAAGAAAACAAACACTAGTATCAACTTGATATGCTTCAAAGGCAGTAAATATTTATCTTCGTCGGAATAAATGAGACAAAGCACTAGTACCAACTTGATAGGCTTCAAAGTAGTAAATATTCATCTTCTTCGGAATAAATGAGACGAAACACTAGTACCAACTTGATATGCTTCAAAGGCAGTAAATATTCATCTTCTTCGGAATAAAGAAAACAAACACTAGTATCAACTTGATATGCTTCAAAGGCAGTAAATATTTATCTTCGTCGGAATAAATGAGACAAAACACTAGTACCAACTTGATAGGCTTCAAAGTAGTAAATATTCATCTTCTTCGGAATAAATGAGACGAAACACTAGTACCAACTTGATATGCTTCAAAGGCAGTAAATATTCATCTTCTTCGGAATAAAGAAAACAAACACTAGTATCAACTTGATATGCTTCAAAGGCAGTAAATATTTATCTTCGTCGGAGTAAATGAGACAAAACACAAGTACCAACTTGATAGGCTTCAAAGTAGTAAATATTCATCTTCTTCGGAATAAATGAGACGAAAAACTAGTACCAACTTGATATGCTTCAAAGGCAGTAAATATTCATCTTCTTCGGAATAAAGAAAACAAACACTAGTATCAACTTGATATGCTTCAAAGGCAGTAAATATTTATCTTCGTCGGAGTAAATGAGACAAAACACAAGTACCAACTTGATAGGCTTCAAAGTAGTAAATATTCATCTTCTTCGGAATAAAGGAGACGAAAAACTAGTACCAACTTGATATGCTTCAAAGGCAGTAAATGTTCATCTTCTTCGGAATAAAGAAAACAAACACTAGTATCAACTTGATATACTTCAAAGGCAGTAAATATTTATCTTCGTCGGAGTAAATGAGACAAAACACAAGTACCAACTTGATAGGCTTCAAAGTAGTAAATATTCATCTTCTTCGGAATAAATGAGACGAAAAACTAGTACCAACTTGATATGCTTCAAAGGCAGTAAATATTCATCTTCTTCGGAATAAAGAAAACAAACACTAGTATCAACTTGATATGCTTCAAAGGCAGTAAATATTTATCTTCGTCGGAGTAAATGAGACAAAACACTAGTACCAACTTGATAGGCTTCAAAGTAGTAAATATTCATCTTCTTCGGAATAAATGAGACGAAACACTAGTACCAACTTGATATGCTTCAAAGGCAGTAAATATTCATCTTCTTCGGAATAAAGAAAACAAACACTAGTATCAACTTGATATGCTTCAAAGGCAGTAAATATTTATCTTCGTCGGAGTAAATGAGACAAAACACAAGTACCAACTTGATAGGCTTCAAAGTAGTAAATATTCATCTTCTTCGCAATAAATGAGACGAAACACTAGTGCCAACTTGATATGCTTCAAAGGCAGTAAATATTCATCTTCTTCGGAATAAAGAAAACAAACACTAGTATCAACTTGATATGCTTCAAAGGCAGTAAATATTTATCTTCGTTGGAATAAATGAGACAAAACACTAGTACCAACTTGATAGGCTTCAAAGTAGTAAATATTCATCTTCTTCGGAATAAATGAGACGAAACACTAGTACCAACTTGATATGCTTCAAAGGCAGTAAATATTCATCTTCTTCGGAATAAAGAAAACAAACACTAGTATCAACTTGATATGCTTCAAAGGCAGTAAATATTTATCTTCGTCGGAATAAATGAGACAAAACACTAGTACCAACTTGATAGGCTTTAGAGGCAGTAAATATTTATCTTCGTCGGAGTAAATGAGACAAAACACAAGTACCAACTTGATAGGCTTCAAAGTAGTGAATATTCATCTTCTTCGGAATAAAGAAAACAAACACTAGTATCAACTTGATATGCTTCAAAGGCAGTAAATATTTATCTTCGTCGGAGTAAATGAGACAAAACACAAGTACCAACTTGATATGCTTCAAAGGCAGTAAATATTCATCTTCTTCGGAATAAAGAAAACAAACACTAGTATCAACTTGATATGCTTCAAAGGCAGTAAATATTTATCTTCGTCGGAGTAAATGAGACAAAACACAAGTACCAACTTGATAGGCTTCAAAGTAGTAAATATTCATCTTCTTCGGAATAAAGAAAACAAACACTAGTATCAACTTGATATGCTTCAAAGGCAGTAAATATTTATCTTCGTCGGAGTAAATGAGACAAAACACAAGTACCAACTTGATATGCTTCAAAGACAGTAAATATTCATCTTCTTCGGAATAAAGAAAACAAACACTAGTATCAACTTGATATGCTTCAAAGGCAGTAAATATTTATCTTCGTCGGAGTAAATGAGACAAAACACAAGTACCAACTTGATAGGCTTCAAAGTAGTAAATATTCATCTTCTTCGGAATAAATGAGACGAAACACTAGAGCCAACTTTATATGCTTCAAAGGCAGTAAATATTCATCTTCTTCGGAATAAAGTAAACAAACACTAGTATCAACTTGATATGCTTCAAAGACAGTAAATATTTATCTTCGTCGGAATAAATGAGACAAAACACTAGTACCAACTTGATAGGCTTCAAAGTAGTAAATATTCATCTTCTTCGGAATAAATGAGACGAAACACTAGTACCAACTTGATATGCTTCAAAGGCAGTAAATATTCATCTTCTTCGGAATAAAGAAAACAAACACTAGTATCAACTTGATATGCTTCAAAGGCAGTAAATATTTATCTTCGTCGGAATAAATGAGACAAAACACTAGTACCAACTTGATAGGCTTCAAAGTAGTAAATATTCATCTTCTTCGGAATAAATGAGACGAAACACTAGTACCAACTTGATATGCTTCAAAGGCAGTAAATATTCATCTTCTTCGGAATAAAGAAAACAAACACTAGTATCAACTTGATATGCTTCAAAGGCAGTAAATATTTATCTTCGTCGGAATAAATGAGACAAAACACTAGTACTAACTTGATAGGCTTCAAAGTAGTAAATATTCATCTTCTTCGGAATAAATGAGACGAAACACTAGTACCAACTTGATATGCTTCAAAGGCAGTAAATATTCATCTTCTTCGGAATAAAGAAAACAAACACTAGTATCAACTTGATATGCTTCAAAGGCAGTAAATATTTATCTTCGTCGGAATAAATGAGACAAAACACTAGTACCAACTTGATAGGCTTCAAAGTAGTAAATATTCATCTTCTTCGGAATAAATGAGACGAAACACTAGTACCAACTTGATATGCTTCAAAGGCAGTAAATATTCATCTTCTTCGGAATAAAGAAAACAAACACTAGTATCAACTTGATATGCTTCAAAGGCAGTAAATATTTATCTTCGTCGGAATAAATGAGACAAAACACTAGTACCAACTTGATAGGCTTTAGAGGCAGTAAATATTTATCTTCGTCGGAGTAAATGAGACAAAACACAAGTACCAACTTGATAGGCTTCAAAGTAGTAAATATTCATCTTCTTCGGAATAAAGAAAACAAACACTAGTATCAACTTGATATGCTTCAAAGGCAGTAAATATTTATCTTCGTCGGAGTAAATGAGACAAAACACAAGTACCAACTTGATATGCTTCAAAGGCAGTAAATATTCATCTTCTTCGGAATAAAGAAAACAAACACTAGTATCAACTTGATATGCTTCAAAGGCAGTAAATATTTATCTTCGTCGGAGTAAATGAGACAAAACACAAGTACCAACTTGATAGGCTTCAAAGTAGTAAATATTCATCTTCTTCGCAATAAATGAGACGAAACACTAGTGCCAACTTGATATGCTTCAAAGGCAGTAAATATTCATCTTCTTCGGAATAAAGAAAACAAACACTAGTATCAACTTGATATGCTTCAAAGGCAGTAAATATTTATCTTCGTTGGAATAAATGAGACAAAACACTAGTACCAACTTGATAGGCTTCAAAGTAGTAAATATTCATCTTCTTCGGAATAAATGAGACGAAACACTAGTACCAACTTGATATGCTTCAAAGGCAGTAAATATTCATCTTCTTCGGAATAAAGAAAACAAACACTAGTATCAACTTGATATGCTTCAAAGGCAGTAAATATTTATCTTCGTCGGAATAAATGAGACAAAACACTAGTACCAACTTGATAGGCTTTAGAGGCAGTAAATATTTATCTTCGTCGGAGTAAATGAGACAAAACACAAGTACCAACTTGATAGGCTTCAAAGTAGTGAATATTCATCTTCTTCGGAATAAAGAAAACAAACACTAGTATCAACTTGATATGCTTCAAAGGCAGTAAATATTTATCTTCGTCGGAGTAAATGAGACAAAACACAAGTACCAACTTGATATGCTTCAAAGGCAGTAAATATTCATCTTCTTCGGAATAAAGAAAACAAACACTAGTATCAACTTGATATGCTTCAAAGGCAGTAAATATTTATCTTCGTCGGAGTAAATGAGACAAAACACAAGTACCAACTTGATAGGCTTCAAAGTAGTAAATATTCATCTTCTTCGGAATAAATGAGACGAAACACTAGTACCAACTTGATATGCTTCAAAGGCAGTAAATATTCATCTTCTTCGGAATAAAGAAAACAAACACTAGTATCAACTTGATATGCTTCAAAGGCAGTAAATATTTATCTTCGTCGGAATAAATGAGACAAAACACTAGTACCAACTTGATAGGCTTCAAAGTAGTAAATATTCATCTTCTTCGGAATAAATGAGACGAAACACTAGTACCAACTTGATATGCTTCAAAGGCAGTAAATATTCATCTTCTTCGGAATAAAGAAAACAAACACTAGTATCAACTTGATATGCTTCAAAGGCAGTAAATATTTATCTTCGTCGGAATAAATGAGACAAAACACTAGTACCAACTTGATAGGCTTCAAAGTAGTAAATATTCATCTTCTTCGGAATAAATGAGACGAAACACTAGTACCAACTTGATATGCTTCAAAGGCAGTAAATATTCATCTTCTTCGGAATAAAGAAAACAAACACTAGTATCAAATTGATATGCTTCAAAGGCAGTAAATATTTATCTTCGTCGGAATAAATGAGACAAAACACTAGTACCAACTTGATAGGCTTCAAAGTAGTAAATATTCATCTTCTTCGGAATAAATGAGACGAAACACTAGTACCAACTTGATATGCTTCAAAGGCAGTAAATATTCATCTTCTTCGGAATAAAGAAAACAAACACTAGTATCAACTTGATATGCTTCAAAGGCAGTAAATATTTATCTTCGTCGGAATAAATGAGACAAAACTCTAGTACCAACTTGATAGGCTTCAAAGTAGTAAATATTCATCTTCTTCGGAATAAATGAGACGAAACACTAGTACCAACTTGATATGCTTCAAAGGCAGTAAATATTCATCTTCTTCGGAATAAAGAAAACAAACACTAGTATCAACTTGATATGCTTCAAAGGCAGTAAATATTTATCTTCGTCGGAATAAATGAGACAAAACACTAGTACCAACTTGATAGGCTTCAAAGTAGTAAATATTCATCTTCTTCGGAATAAATGAGACGAAACACTAGTACCAACTTGATATGCTTCAAAGGCAGTAAATATTCATCTTCTTCGGAATAAAGAAAACAAACACTAGTATCAACTTGATATGCTTCAAAGGCAGTAAATATTTATCTTCGTCGGAATAAATGAGACAAAACACTAGTACCAACTTGATAGGCTTCAAAGTAGTAAATATTCATCTTCTTCGGAATAAATGAGACGAAACACTAGTACCAACTTGATATGCTTCAAAGGCAGTAAATATTCATCTTCTTCGGAATAAAGAAAACAAACACTAGTATCAACTTGATATGCTTCAAAGGCAGTAAATATTTATCTTCGTCGGAATAAATGAGACAAAACACTAGTACCAACTTGATAGGCTTTAGAGGCAGTAAATATTTATCTTCGTCGGAGTAAATGAGACAAAACACAAGTACCAACTTGATAGGCTTCAAAGTAGTAAATATTCATCTTCTTCGGAATAAAGAAAACAAACACTAGTATCAACTTGATATGCTTCAAAGGCAGTAAATATTTATCTTCGTCGGAGTAAATGAGACAAAACACAAGTACCAACTTGATATGCTTCAAAGGCAGTAAATATTCATCTTCTTCGGAATAAAGAAAACAAACACTAGTATCAACTTGATATGCTTCAAAGGCAGTAAATATTTATCTTCGTCGGAGTAAATGAGACAAAACACAAGTACCAACTTGATAGGCTTCAAAGTAGTAAATATTCATCTTCTTCGCAATAAATGAGACGAAACACTAGTGCCAACTTGATATGCTTCAAAGGCAGTAAATATTCATCTTCTTCGGAATAAAGAAAACAAACACTAGTATCAACTTGATATGCTTCAAAGGCAGTAAATATTTATCTTCGTTGGAATAAATGAGACAAAACACTAGTACCAACTTGATAGGCTTCAAAGTAGTAAATATTCATCTTCTTCGGAATAAATGAGACGAAACACTAGTACCAACTTGATATGCTTCAAAGGCAGTAAATATTCATCTTCTTCGGAATAAAGAAAACAAACACTAGTATCAACTTGATATGCTTCAAAGGCAGTAAATATTTATCTTCGTCGGAATAAATGAGACAAAACACTAGTACCAACTTGATAGGCTTTAGAGGCAGTAAATATTTATCTTCGTCGGAGTAAATGAGACAAAACACAAGTACCAACTTGATAGGCTTCAAAGTAGTGAATATTCATCTTCTTCGGAATAAAGAAAACAAACACTAGTATCAACTTGATATGCTTCAAAGGCAGTAAATATTTATCTTCGTCGGAGTAAATGAGACAAAACACAAGTACCAACTTGATATGCTTCAAAGGCAGTAAATATTCATCTTCTTCGGAATAAAGAAAACAAACACTAGTATCAACTTGATATGCTTCAAAGGCAGTAAATATTTATCTTCGTCGGAGTAAATGAGACAAAACACAAGTACCAACTTGATAGGCTTCAAAGTAGTAAATATTCATCTTCTTCGGAATAAAGAAAACAAACACTAGTATCAACTTGATATGCTTCAAAGGCAGTAAATATTTATCTTCGTCGGAGTAAATGAGACAAAACACAAGTACCAACTTGATATGCTTCAAAGACAGTAAATATTCATCTTCTTCGGAATAAAGAAAACAAACACTAGTATCAACTTGATATGCTTCAAAGGCAGTAAATATTTATCTTCGTCGGAGTAAATGAGACAAAACACAAGTACCAACTTGATAGGCTTCAAAGTAGTAAATATTCATCTTCTTCGGAATAAATGAGACGAAACACTAGAGCCAACTTTATATGCTTCAAAGGCAGTAAATATTCATCTTCTTCGGAATAAAGTAAACAAACACTAGTATCAACTTGATATGCTTCAAAGACAGTAAATATTTATCTTCGTCGGAATAAATGAGACAAAACACTAGTACCAACTTGATAGGCTTCAAAGTAGTAAATATTCATCTTCTTCGGAATAAATGAGACGAAACACTAGTACCAACTTGATATGCTTCAAAGGCAGTAAATATTCATCTTCTTCGGAATAAAGAAAACAAACACTAGTATCAACTTGATATGCTTCAAAGGCAGTAAATATTTATCTTCGTCGGAATAAATGAGACAAAACACTAGTACCAACTTGATAGGCTTCAAAGTAGTAAATATTCATCTTCTTCGGAATAAATGAGACGAAACACTAGTACCAACTTGATATGCTTCAAAGGCAGTAAATATTCATCTTCTTCGGAATAAAGAAAACAAACACTAGTATCAACTTGATATGCTTCAAAGGCAGTAAATATTTATCTTCGTCGGAATAAATGAGACAAAACACTAGTACTAACTTGATAGGCTTCAAAGTAGTAAATATTCATCTTCTTCGGAATAAATGAGACGAAACACTAGTACCAACTTGATATGCTTCAAAGGCAGTAAATATTCATCTTCTTCGGAATAAAGAAAACAAACACTAGTATCAACTTGATATGCTTCAAAGGCAGTAAATATTTATCTTCGTCGGAATAAATGAGACAAAACACTAGTACCAACTTGATAGGCTTCAAAGTAGTAAATATTCATCTTCTTCGGAATAAATGAGACGAAACACTAGTACCAACTTGATATGCTTCAAAGGCAGTAAATATTCATCTTCTTCGGAATAAAGAAAACAAACACTAGTATCAACTTGATATGCTTCAAAGGCAGTAAATATTTATCTTCGTCGGAATAAATGATACAAAACACTAGTACCAACTTGATAGGCTTTAGAGGCAGTAAATATTTATCTTCGTCGGAGTAAATGAGACAAAACACAAGTACCAACTTGATAGGCTTCAAAGTAGTAAATATTCATCTTCTTCGGAATAAAGAAAACAAACACTAGTATCAACTTGATATGCTTCAAAGGCAGTAAATATTTATCTTCGTCGGAGTAAATGAGACAAAACACAAGTACCAACTTGATATGCTTCAAAGGCAGTAAATATTCATCTTCTTCGGAATAAAGAAAACAAACACTAGTATCAACTTGATATGCTTCAAAGGCAGTAAATATTTATCTTCGTCGGAGTAAATGAGACAAAACACAAGTACCAACTTGATAGGCTTCAAAGTAGTAAATATTCATCTTCTTCGCAATAAATGAGACGAAACACTAGTGCCAACTTGATATGCTTCAAAGGCAGTAAATATTCATCTTCTTCGGAATAAAGAAAACAAACACTAGTATCAACTTGATATGCTTCAAAGGCAGTAAATATTTATCTTCGTTGGAATAAATGAGACAAAACACTAGTACCAACTTGATAGGCTTCAAAGTAGTAAATATTCATCTTCTTCGGAATAAATGAGACGAAACACTAGTACCAACTTGATATGCTTCAAAGGCAGTAAATATTCATCTTCTTCGGAATAAAGAAAACAAACACTAGTATCAACTTGATATGCTTCAAAGGCAGTAAATATTTATCTTCGTCGGAATAAATGAGACAAAACACTAGTACCAACTTGATAGGCTTTAGAGGCAGTAAATATTTATCTTCGTCGGAGTAAATGAGACAAAACACAAGTACCAACTTGATAGGCTTCAAAGTAGTGAATATTCATCTTCTTCGGAATAAAGAAAACAAACACTAGTATCAACTTGATATGCTTCAAAGGCAGTAAATATTTATCTTCGTCGGAGTAAATGAGACAAAACACAAGTACCAACTTGATATGCTTCAAAGGCAGTAAATATTCATCTTCTTCGGAATAAAGAAAACAAACACTAGTATCAACTTGATATGCTTCAAAGGCAGTAAATATTTATCTTCGTCGGAGTAAATGAGACAAAACACAAGTACCAACTTGATAGGCTTCAAAGTAATAAATATTCATCTTCTTCGGAATAAATGAGACGAAACACTAGTACCAACTTGATATGCTTCAAAGGCAGTAAATATTCATCTTCTTCGGAATAAAGAAAACAAACACTAGTGTCAACTTGATATGCTTCAAAGGCAGTAAATATTTATCTTCGTCGGAATAAATGAGACAAAACACTAGTACCAACTTGATAGGCTTCAAAGTAGTAAATATTCATCTTCTTCGGAATAAATGAGACGAAACACTAGTACCAACTTGATATGCTTCAAAGGCAGTAAATATTCATCTTCTTCGGAATAAAGAAAACAAACACTAGTATCAACTTGATATGCTTCAAAGGCAGTAAATATTTATCTTCGTCGGAATAAATGAGACAAAACACTAGTACCAACTTGATAGGCTTCAAAGTAGTAAATATTCATCTTCTTCGGAATAAATGAGACGAAACACTAGTACCAACTTGATATGCTTCAAAGGCAGTAAATATTCATCTTCTTCGGAATAAAGAAAACAAACACTAGTATCAACTTGATATGCTTCAAAGGCAGTAAATATTTATCTTCGTTGGAATAAATGAGACAAAACACTAGTACCAACTTGATAGGCTTCAAAGTAGTAAATATTCATCTTCTTCGGAATAAATGAGACGAAACACTAGTACCAACTTGATATGATTCAAAGGCAGTAAATATTCATCTTCTTCGGAATAAAGAAAACAAACACTAGTATCAACTTGATATGCTTCAAAGGCAGTAAATATTTATCTTCGTCGGAATAAATGAGACAAAACACTAGTACCAACTTGATAGGCTTTAGAGGCAGTAAATATTTATCTTCGTCGGAGTAAATGAGACAAAACACAAGTACCAACTTGATAGGCTTCAAAGTAGTGAATATTCATCTTCTTCGGAATAAAGAAAACAAACACTAGTATCAACTTGATATGCTTCAAAGGCAGTAAATATTTATCTTCGTCGGAGTAAATGAGACAAAACACAAGTACCAACTTGATATGCTTCAAAGGCAGTAAATATTCATCTTCTTCGGAATAAAGAAAACAAACACTAGTATCAACTTGATATGCTTCAAAGGCAGTAAATATTTATCTTCGTCGGAGTAAATGAGACAAAACACAAGTACCAACTTGATAGGCTTCAAAGTAGTAAATATTCATCTTCTTCGGAATAAATGAGACGAAACACTAGTGCCAACTTGATATGCTTCAAAGGCAGTAAATATTCATCTTCTTCGGAATAAAGAAAACAAACACTAGTATCAACTTGATATGCTTCAAAGGCAGTAAATATTTATCTTCGTCGGAATAAATGAGACAAAACACTAGTACCAACTTGATAGGCTTCAAAGTAGTAAATATTCATCTTCTTCGGAATAAATGAGACGAAACACTAGTACCAACTTGATATGCTTCAAAGGCAGTAAATATTCATCTTCTTCGGAATAAAGAAAACAAACACTAGTATCAACTTGATATGCTTCAAAGGCAGTAAATATTTATCTTCGTCGGAATAAATGAGACAAAACACTAGTACCAACTTGATAGGCTTTAGAGGCAGTAAATATTTATCTTCGTCGGAGTAAATGAGACAAAACACAAGTACCAACTTGATAGGCTTCAAAGTAGTAAATATTCATCTTCTTCGGAATAAAGAAAACAAACACTAGTATCAACTTGATATGCTTCAAAGGCAGTAAATATTTATCTTCGTCGGAGTAAATGAGACAAAACACAAGTACCAACTTGATATGCTTCAAAGACAGTAAATATTCATCTTCTTCGGAATAAAGAAAACAAACACTAGTATCAACTTGATATGCTTCAAAGGCAGTAAATATTTATCTTCGTCGGAGTAAATGAGACAAAACACAAGTACCAACTTGATAGGCTTCAAAGTAGTAAAAATTCATCTTCTTCGGAATAAATGAGACGAAACACTAGTGCCAACTTGATATGCTTCAAAGGCAGTAAATATTCATCTTCTTCGGAATAAAGAAAACAAACACTAGTATCAACTTGATATGCTTCAAAGGCAGTAAATATTTATCTTCGTCGGAATAAATGAGACAAAACACTAGTACCAACTTGATAGGCTTCAAAGTAGTAAATATTCATCTTCTTCGGAATAAATGAGACGAAACACTAGTACCAACTTGATATGCTTCAAAGGCAGTAAATATTCATCTTCTTCGGAATAAAGAAAACAAACACTAGTATCAACTTGATATGCTTCAAAGGCAGTAAATATTTATCTTCGTCGGAATAAATGAGACAAAACACTAGTACCAACTTGATAGGCTTCAAAGTAGTAAATATTCATCTTCTTCGGAATAAGTGAGACGAAACACTAGTACCAACTTGATATGCTTCAAAGGCAGTAAATATTCATCTTCTTCGGAATAAAGAAAACAAACACTAGTATCAACTTGATATGCTTCAAAGGCAGTAAATATTTATCTTCGTCGGAATAAATGAGACAAAACACTAGTACCAACTTGATGGGCTTCAAAGTAGTAAATATTCATCTTCTTCGGAATAAATGAGACGAAACACTAGTACCAACTTGATATGCTTCAAAGGCAGTAAATATTCATCTTCTTCGGAATAAAGAAAACAAACACTAGTATCAACTTGATATGCTTCAAAGGCAGTAAGTATTTATCTTCGTCGGAGTATATGAGACAAAACACAAGTACCAACTTGATAGGCTTCAAAGTAGTAAATATTCATCTTCTTCGGAATTAATGAGACGAAAAACTAGTACCAACTTGATATGCTTCAAAGGCAGTAAATATTCATCTTCTTCGGAATAAAGAAAACAAACACTAGTATCAACTTGATATGCTTCAAAGGCAGTAAATATTTATCTTCTTCGGAATAAATGAGACAAAACACTAGTACCAACTTGATAGGCTTTAGAGGCAGTAAATATTTATCTTCGTCGGAGTAAATGAGACAAAACACAAGTACCAACTTGATAGGCTTCAAAGTAGTAAATATTCATCTTCTTCGGAATAAAGAAAACAAACACTAGTATCAACTTGATATGCTTCAAAGGCAGTAAATATTTATCTTCGTCGGAGTAAATGAGACAAAACACAAGTACCAACTTGATATGCTTCAAAGACAGTAAATATTCATCTTCTTCGGAATAAAGAAAACAAACACTAGTATCAACTTGATATGCTTCAAAGGCAGTAAATATTTATCTTCGTCGGAGTAAATGAGACAAAAGACAAGTACCAACTTGATAGGCTTCAAAGTAGTAAATATTCATCTTCTTCGGAATAAATGAGACGAAACACTAGTGCCAACTTTATATGCTTCAAAGGCAGTAAATATTCATCTTCTTCGGAATAAAGAAAACAAACACTAGTATCAACTTGATATGCTTCAAAGACAGTAAATATTTATCTTCGTCGGAATAAATGAGACAAAACACTAGTACCAACTTGATAGGCTTCAAAGTAGTAAATATTCATCTTCTTCGGAATAAATGAGACGAAACACTAGTACCAACTTGATATGCTTCAAAGGCAGTAAATATTCATCTTCTTCGGAATAAAGAAAACAAACACTAGTATCAACTTGATATGCTTCAAAGGCAGTAAATATTTATCTTCGTCGGAATAAATGAGACAAAACACTAGTACCAACTTGATAGGCTTCAAAGTAGTAAATATTCATCTTCTTCGGAATATATGAGACGAAACACTAGTACCAACTTGATATGCTTCAAAGGCAGTAAATATTCATCTTCTTCGGAATAAAGAAAACAAACACTAGTATCAACTTGATATGCTTCAAAGGCAGTAAATATTTATCTTCGTCGGAATAAATGAGACAAAGCACTAGTACCAACTTGATAGGCTTCAAAGTAGTAAATATTCATCTTCTTCGGAATAAATGAGACGAAACACTAGTACCAACTTGATATGCTTCAAAGGCAGTAAATATTCATCTTCTTCGGAATAAAGAAAACAAACACTAGTATCAACTTGATATGCTTCAAAGGCAGTAAATATTTATCTTCGTCGGAATAAATGAGACAAAACACTAGTACCAACTTGATAGGCTTCAAAGTAGTAAATATTCATCTTCTTCGGAATAAATGAGACGAAACACTAGTACCAACTTGATATGCTTCAAAGGCAGTAAATATTCATCTTCTTCGGAATAAAGAAAACAAACACTAGTATCAACTTGATATGCTTCAAAGGCAGTAAATATTTATCTTCGTCGGAGTAAATGAGACAAAACACAAGTACCAACTTGATAGGCTTCAAAGTAGTAAATATTCATCTTCTTCGGAATAAATGAGACGAAAAACTAGTACCAACTTGATATGCTTCAAAGGCAGTAAATATTCATCTTCTTCGGAATAAAGAAAACAAACACTAGTATCAACTTGATATGCTTCAAAGGCAGTAAATATTTATCTTCGTCGGAGTAAATGAGACAAAACACAAGTACCAACTTGATAGGCTTCAAAGTAGTAAATATTCATCTTCTTCGGAATAAAGGAGACGAAAAACTAGTACCAACTTGATATGCTTCAAAGGCAGTAAATGTTCATCTTCTTCGGAATAAAGAAAACAAACACTAGTATCAACTTGATATACTTCAAAGGCAGTAAATATTTATCTTCGTCGGAGTAAATGAGACAAAACACAAGTACCAACTTGATAGGCTTCAAAGTAGTAAATATTCATCTTCTTCGGAATAAATGAGACGAAAAACTAGTACCAACTTGATATGCTTCAAAGGCAGTAAATATTCATCTTCTTCGGAATAAAGAAAACAAACACTAGTATCAACTTGATATGCTTCAAAGGCAGTAAATATTTATCTTCGTCGGAGTAAATGAGACAAAACACTAGTACCAACTTGATAGGCTTCAAAGTAGTAAATATTCATCTTCTTCGGAATAAATGAGACGAAACACTAGTACCAACTTGATATGCTTCAAAGGCAGTAAATATTCATCTTCTTCGGAATAAAGAAAACAAACACTAGTATCAACTTGATATGCTTCAAAGGCAGTAAATATTTATCTTCGTCGGAGTAAATGAGACAAAACACAAGTACCAACTTGATAGGCTTCAAAGTAGTAAATATTCATCTTCTTCGCAATAAATGAGACGAAACACTAGTGCCAACTTGATATGCTTCAAAGGCAGTAAATATTCATCTTCTTCGGAATAAAGAAAACAAACACTAGTATCAACTTGATATGCTTCAAAGGCAGTAAATATTTATCTTCGTTGGAATAAATGAGACAAAACACTAGTACCAACTTGATAGGCTTCAAAGTAGTAAATATTCATCTTCTTCGGAATAAATGAGACGAAACACTAGTACCAACTTGATATGCTTCAAAGGCAGTAAATATTCATCTTCTTCGGAATAAAGAAAACAAACACTAGTATCAACTTGATATGCTTCAAAGGCAGTAAATATTTATCTTCGTCGGAATAAATGAGACAAAACACTAGTACCAACTTGATAGGCTTTAGAGGCAGTAAATATTTATCTTCGTCGGAGTAAATGAGACAAAACACAAGTACCAACTTGATAGGCTTCAAAGTAGTGAATATTCATCTTCTTCGGAATAAAGAAAACAAACACTAGTATCAACTTGATATGCTTCAAAGGCAGTAAATATTTATCTTCGTCGGAGTAAATGAGACAAAACACAAGTACCAACTTGATATGCTTCAAAGGCAGTAAATATTCATCTTCTTCGGAATAAAGAAAACAAACACTAGTATCAACTTGATATGCTTCAAAGGCAGTAAATATTTATCTTCGTCGGAGTAAATGAGACAAAACACAAGTACCAACTTGATAGGCTTCAAAGTAGTAAATATTCATCTTCTTCGGAATAAAGAAAACAAACACTAGTATCAACTTGATATGCTTCAAAGGCAGTAAATATTTATCTTCGTCGGAGTAAATGAGACAAAACACAAGTACCAACTTGATATGCTTCAAAGACAGTAAATATTCATCTTCTTCGGAATAAAGAAAACAAACACTAGTATCAACTTGATATGCTTCAAAGGCAGTAAATATTTATCTTCGTCGGAGTAAATGAGACAAAACACAAGTACCAACTTGATAGGCTTCAAAGTAGTAAATATTCATCTTCTTCGGAATAAATGAGACGAAACACTAGAGCCAACTTTATATGCTTCAAAGGCAGTAAATATTCATCTTCTTCGGAATAAAGTAAACAAACACTAGTATCAACTTGATATGCTTCAAAGACAGTAAATATTTATCTTCGTCGGAATAAATGAGACAAAACACTAGTACCAACTTGATAGGCTTCAAAGTAGTAAATATTCATCTTCTTCGGAATAAATGAGACGAAACACTAGTACCAACTTGATATGCTTCAAAGGCAGTAAATATTCATCTTCTTCGGAATAAAGAAAACAAACACTAGTATCAACTTGATATGCTTCAAAGGCAGTAAATATTTATCTTCGTCGGAATAAATGAGACAAAACACTAGTACCAACTTGATAGGCTTCAAAGTAGTAAATATTCATCTTCTTCGGAATAAATGAGACGAAACACTAGTACCAACTTGATATGCTTCAAAGGCAGTAAATATTCATCTTCTTCGGAATAAAGAAAACAAACACTAGTATCAACTTGATATGCTTCAAAGGCAGTAAATATTTATCTTCGTCGGAATAAATGAGACAAAACACTAGTACTAACTTGATAGGCTTCAAAGTAGTAAATATTCATCTTCTTCGGAATAAATGAGACGAAACACTAGTACCAACTTGATATGCTTCAAAGGCAGTAAATATTCATCTTCTTCGGAATAAAGAAAACAAACACTAGTATCAACTTGATATGCTTCAAAGGCAGTAAATATTTATCTTCGTCGGAATAAATGAGACAAAACACTAGTACCAACTTGATAGGCTTCAAAGTAGTAAATATTCATCTTCTTCGGAATAAATGAGACGAAACACTAGTACCAACTTGATATGCTTCAAAGGCAGTAAATATTCATCTTCTTCGGAATAAAGAAAACAAACACTAGTATCAACTTGATATGCTTCAAAGGCAGTAAATATTTATCTTCGTCGGAATAAATGAGACAAAACACTAGTACCAACTTGATAGGCTTTAGAGGCAGTAAATATTTATCTTCGTCGGAGTAAATGAGACAAAACACAAGTACCAACTTGATAGGCTTCAAAGTAGTAAATATTCATCTTCTTCGGAATAAAGAAAACAAACACTAGTATCAACTTGATATGCTTCAAAGGCAGTAAATATTTATCTTCGTCGGAGTAAATGAGACAAAACACAAGTACCAACTTGATATGCTTCAAAGGCAGTAAATATTCATCTTCTTCGGAATAAAGAAAACAAACACTAGTATCAACTTGATATGCTTCAAAGGCAGTAAATATTTATCTTCGTCGGAGTAAATGAGACAAAACACAAGTACCAACTTGATAGGCTTCAAAGTAGTAAATATTCATCTTCTTCGCAATAAATGAGACGAAACACTAGTGCCAACTTGATATGCTTCAAAGGCAGTAAATATTCATCTTCTTCGGAATAAAGAAAACAAACACTAGTATCAACTTGATATGCTTCAAAGGCAGTAAATATTTATCTTCGTTGGAATAAATGAGACAAAACACTAGTACCAACTTGATAGGCTTCAAAGTAGTAAATATTCATCTTCTTCGGAATAAATGAGACGAAACACTAGTACCAACTTGATATGCTTCAAAGGCAGTAAATATTCATCTTCTTCGGAATAAAGAAAACAAACACTAGTATCAACTTGATATGCTTCAAAGGCAGTAAATATTTATCTTCGTCGGAATAAATGAGACAAAACACTAGTACCAACTTGATAGGCTTTAGAGGCAGTAAATATTTATCTTCGTCGGAGTAAATGAGACAAAACACAAGTACCAACTTGATAGGCTTCAAAGTAGTGAATATTCATCTTCTTCGGAATAAAGAAAACAAACACTAGTATCAACTTGATATGCTTCAAAGGCAGTAAATATTTATCTTCGTCGGAGTAAATGAGACAAAACACAAGTACCAACTTGATATGCTTCAAAGGCAGTAAATATTCATCTTCTTCGGAATAAAGAAAACAAACACTAGTATCAACTTGATATGCTTCAAAGGCAGTAAATATTTATCTTCGTCGGAGTAAATGAGACAAAACACAAGTACCAACTTGATAGGCTTCAAAGTAGTAAATATTCATCTTCTTCGGAATAAATGAGACGAAACACTAGTACCAACTTGATATGCTTCAAAGGCAGTAAATATTCATCTTCTTCGGAATAAAGAAAACAAACACTAGTATCAACTTGATATGCTTCAAAGGCAGTAAATATTTATCTTCGTCGGAATAAATGAGACAAAACACTAGTACCAACTTGATAGGCTTCAAAGTAGTAAATATTCATCTTCTTCGGAATAAATGAGACGAAACACTAGTACCAACTTGATATGCTTCAAAGGCAGTAAATATTCATCTTCTTCGGAATAAAGAAAACAAACACTAGTATCAACTTGATATGCTTCAAAGGCAGTAAATATTTATCTTCGTCGGAATAAATGAGACAAAACACTAGTACCAACTTGATAGGCTTCAAAGTAGTAAATATTCATCTTCTTCGGAATAAATGAGACGAAACACTAGTACCAACTTGATATGCTTCAAAGGCAGTAAATATTCATCTTCTTCGGAATAAAGAAAACAAACACTAGTATCAAATTGATATGCTTCAAAGGCAGTAAATATTTATCTTCGTCGGAATAAATGAGACAAAACACTAGTACCAACTTGATAGGCTTCAAAGTAGTAAATATTCATCTTCTTCGGAATAAATGAGACGAAACACTAGTACCAACTTGATATGTTTCAAAGGCAGTAAATATTCATCTTCTTCGGAATAAAGAAAACAAACACTAGTATCAACTTGATATGCTTCAAAGGCAGTAAATATTTATCTTCGTCGGAATAAATGAGACAAAACACTAGTACCAACTTGATAGGCTTTAGAGGCAGTAAATATTTATCTTCGTCGGAGTAAATGAGACAAAACACAAGTACCAACTTGATAGGCTTCAAAGTAGTAAATATTCATCTTCTTCGGAATAAAGAAAACAAACACTAGTATCAACTTGATATGCTTCAAAGGCAGTAAATATTTATCTTCGTCGGAGTAAATGAGACAAAACACAAGTACCAACTTGATATGCTTCAAAGGCAGTAAATATTCATCTTCTTCGGAATAAAGAAAACAAACACTAGTATCAACTTGATATGCTTCAAAGGCAGTAAATATTTATCTTCGTCGGAGTAAATGAGACAAAACACAAGTACCAACTTGATAGGCTTCAAAGTAGTAAATATTCATCTTCTTCGCAATAAATGAGACGAAACACTAGTGCCAACTTGATATGCTTCAAAGGCAGTAAATATTCATCTTCTTCGGAATAAAGAAAACAAACACTAGTATCAACTTGATATGCTTCAAAGGCAGTAAATATTTATCTTCGTTGGAATAAATGAGACAAAACACTAGTACCAACTTGATAGGCTTCAAAGTAGTAAATATTCATCTTCTTCGGAATAAATGAGACGAAACACTAGTACCAACTTGATATGCTTCAAAGGCAGTAAATATTCATCTTCTTCGGAATAAAGAAAACAAACACTAGTATCAACTTGATATGCTTCAAAGGCAGTAAATATTTATCTTCTTCGGAATAAATGAGACGAAACACTAGTGCCAACTTGATATGCTTCAAAGGCAGTAAATATTCATCTTCTTCGGAATAAAGAAAACAAACACTAGTACCAACTTGATATGCTTCAAAGGCAGTAAATATTCATCTTCTTCGGAATAAAGAAAACAAACACTAGTATCAACTTGATATGCTTCAAAGGCAGTAAATATTTATCTTCGTCGGAATAAATGAGACAAAACACTAGTACCAACTTGATAGGCTTTAGAGGCAGTAAATATTTATCTTCGTCGGAGTAAATGAGACAAAACACAAGTACCAACTTGATAGGCTTCAAAGTAGTGAATATTCATCTTCTTCGGAATAAAGAAAACAAACACTAGTATCAACTTGATATGCTTCAAAGGCAGTAAATATTTATCTTCGTCGGAGTAAATGAGACAAAACACAAGTACCAACTTGATATGCTTCAAAGGCAGTAAATATTCATCTTCTTCGGAATAAAGAAAACAAACACTAGTATCAACTTGATATGCTTCAAAGGCAGTAAATATTTATCTTCGTCGGAGTAAATGAGACAAAACACAAGTACCAACTTGATAGGCTTCAAAGTAGTAAATATTCATCTTCTTCGGAATAAATGAGACGAAACACTAGTACCAACTTGATATGCTTCAAAGGCAGTAAATATTCATCTTCTTCGGAATAAAGAAAACAAACACTAGTATCAACTTGATATGCTTCAAAGGCAGTAAATATTTATCTTCGTCGAAATAAATGAGACAAAACACTAGTACCAACTTGATAGGCTTCAAAGTAGTAAATATTCATCTTCTTCGGAATAAATGAGACGAAACACTAGTACCAACTTGATATGCTTCAAAGGCAGTAAATATTCATCTTCTTCGGAATAAAGAAAACAAACACTAGTATCAACTTGATATGCTTCAAAGGCAGTAAATATTTATCTTCGTCGGAATAAATGAGACAAAACACTAGTACCAACTTGATAGGCTTCAAAGTAGTAAATATTCATCTTCTTCGGAATAAATGAGACGAAACACTAGTACCAACTTGATATGCTTCAAAGGCAGTAAATATTCATCTTCTTCGGAATAAAGAAAACAAACACTAGTATCAACTTGATATGCTTCAAAGGCAGTAAATATTTATCTTCGTCGGAATAAATGAGACAAAACACTAGTACCAACTTGATAGGCTTCAAAGTAGTAAATATTCATCTTCTTCGGAATAAATGAGACGAAACACTAGTACCAACTTGATATGTTTCAAAGGCAGTAAATATTCATCTTCTTCGGAATAAAGAAAACAAACACTAGTATCAACTTGATATGCTTCAAAGGCAGTAAATATTTATCTTCGTCGGAATAAATGAGACAAAACACTAGTACCAACTTGATAGGCTTTAGAGGCAGTAAATATTTATCTTCGTCGGAGTAAATGAGACAAAACACAAGTACCAACTTGATAGGCTTCAAAGTAGTAAATATTCATCTTCTTCGGAATAAAGAAAACAAACACTAGTATCAACTTGATATGCTTCAAAGGCAGTAAATATTTATCTTCGTCGGAGTAAATGAGACAAAACACAAGTACCAACTTGATATGCTTCAAAGGCAGTAAATATTCATCTTCTTCGGAATAAAGAAAACAAACACTAGTATCAACTTGATATGCTTCAAAGGCAGTAAATATTTATCTTCGTCGGAGTAAATGAGACAAAACACAAGTACCAACTTGATAGGCTTCAAAGTAGTAAATATTCATCTTCTTCGCAATAAATGAGACGAAACACTAGTGCCAACTTGATATGCTTCAAAGGCAGTAAATATTCATCTTCTTCGGAATAAAGAAAACAAACACTAGTATCAACTTGATATGCTTCAAAGGCAGTAAATATTTATCTTCGTTGGAATAAATGAGACAAAACACTAGTACCAACTTGATAGGCTTCAAAGTAGTAAATATTCATCTTCTTCGGAATAAATGAGACGAAACACTAGTACCAACTTGATATGCTTCAAAGGCAGTAAATATTCATCTTCTTCGGAATAAAGAAAACAAACACTAGTATCAACTTGATATGCTTCAAAGGCAGTAAATATTTATCTTCGTCGGAATAAATGAGACAAAACACTAGTACCAACTTGATAGGCTTTAGAGGCAGTAAATATTTATCTTCGTCGGAGTAAATGAGACAAAACACAAGTACCAACTTGATAGGCTTCAAAGTAGTAAATATTCATCTTCTTCGGAATAAAGAAAACAAACACTAGTATCAACTTGATATGCTTCAAAGGCAGTAAATATTTATCTTCGTCGGAGTAAATGAGACAAAACACAAGTACCAACTTGATATGCTTCAAAGACAGTAAATATTCATCTTCTTCGGAATAAAGAAAACAAACACTAGTATCAACTTGATATGCTTCAAAGGCAGTAAATATTTATCTTCGTCGGAGTAAATGAGACAAAACACAAGTACCAACTTGATAGGCTTCAAAGTAGTAAAAATTCATCTTCTTCGGAATAAATGAGACGAAACACTAGTGCCAACTTGATATGCTTCAAAGGCAGTAAATATTCATCTTCTTCGGAATAAAGAAAACAAACACTAGTATCAACTTGATATGCTTCAAAGGCAGTAAATATTTATCTTCGTCGGAATAAATGAGACAAAACACTAGTACCAACTTGATAGGCTTCAAAGTAGTAAATATTCATCTTCTTCGGAATAAATGAGACGAAACACTAGTACCAACTTGATATGCTTCAAAGGCAGTAAATATTCATCTTCTTCGGAATAAAGAAAACAAACACTAGTATCAACTTGATATGCTTCAAAGGCAGTAAATATTTATCTTCGTCGGAATAAATGAGACAAAACACTAGTACCAACTTGATAGGCTTCAAAGTAGTAAATATTCATCTTCTTCGGAATAAGTGAGACGAAACACTAGTACCAACTTGATATGCTTCAAAGGCAGTAAATATTCATCTTCTTCGGAATAAAGAAAACAAACACTAGTATCAACTTGATATGCTTCAAAGGCAGTAAATATTTATCTTCGTCGGAATAAATGAGACAAAACACTAGTACAAACTTGATGGGCTTCAAAGTAGTAAATATTCATCTTCTTCGGAATAAATGAGACGAAACACTAGTACCAACTTGATATGCTTCAAAGGCAGTAAATATTCATCTTCTTCGGAATAAAGAAAACAAACACTAGTATCAACTTGATATGCTTCAAAGGCAGTAAGTATTTATCTTCGTCGGAGTATATGAGACAAAACACAAGTACCAACTTGATAGGCTTCAAAGTAGTAAATATTCATCTTCTTCGGAATTAATGAGACGAAAAACTAGTACCAACTTGATATGCTTCAAAGGCAGTAAATATTCATCTTCTTCGGAATAAAGAAAACAAACACTAGTATCAACTTGATATGCTTCAAAGGCAGTAAATATTTATCTTCGTCGGAATAAATGAGACAAAACACTAGTACCAACTTGATAGGCTTTAGAGGCAGTAAATATTTATCTTCGTCGGAGTAAATGAGACAAAACACAAGTACCAACTTGATAGGCTTCAAAGTAGTGAATATTCATCTTCTTCGGAATAAAGAAAACAAACACTAGTATCAACTTGATATGCTTCAAAGGCAGTAAATATTTATCTTCGTCGGAGTAAATGAGACAAAACACAAGTACCAACTTGATATGCTTCAAAGGCAGTAAATATTCATCTTCTTCGGAATAAAGAAAACAAACACTAGTATCAACTTGATATGCTTCAAAGGCAGTAAATATTTATCTTCGTCGGAGTAAATGAGACAAAACACAAGTACCAACTTGATAGGCTTCAAAGTAGTAAATATTCATCTTCTACGGAATAAATGAGACGAAACACTAGTACCAACTTGATATGCTTCAAAGGCAGTAAATATTCATCTTCTTCGGAATAAAGAAAACAAACACTAGTATCAACTTGATATGCTTCAAAGGCAGTAAATATTTATCTTCGTCGGAATAAATGAGACAAAACACTAGTACCAACTTGATAGGCTTCAAAGTAGTAAATATTCATCTTCTTCGGAATAAATGAGACGAAACACTAGTACCAACTTGATATGCTTCAAAGGCAGTAAATATTCATCTTCTTCGGAATAAAGAAAACAAACACTAGTATCAACTTGATATGCTTCAAAGGCAGTAAATATTTATCTTCGTCGGAATAAATGAGACAAAACACTAGTACCAACTTGATAGGCTTCAAAGTAGTAAATATTCATCTTCTTCGGAATAAATGAGACGAAACACTAGTACCAACTTGATATGCTTCAAAGGCAGTAAATATTCATCTTCTTCGGAATAAAGAAAACAAACACTAGTATCAACTTGATATGCTTCAAAGGCAGTAAATATTTATCTTCGTCGGAATAAATGAGACAAAACACTAGTACCAACTTGATAGGCTTCAAAGTAGTAAATATTCATCTTCTTCGGAATAAATGAGACGAAACACTAGTACCAACTTGATATGTTTCAAAGGCAGTAAATATTCATCTTCTTCGGAATAAAGAAAACAAACACTAGTATCAACTTGATATGCTTCAAAGGCAGTAAATATTTATCTTCGTCGGAATAAATGAGACAAAACACTAGTACCAACTTGATAGGCTTTAGAGGCAGTAAATATTTATCTTCGTCGGAGTAAATGAGACAAAACACAAGTACCAACTTGATAGGCTTCAAAGTAGTAAATATTCATCTTCTTCGGAATAAAGAAAACAAACACTAGTATCAACTTGATATGCTTCAAAGGCAGTAAATATTTATCTTCGTCGGAGTAAATGAGACAAAACACAAGTACCAACTTGATATGCTTCAAAGGCAGTAAATATTCATCTTCTTCGGAATAAAGAAAACAAACACTAGTATCAACTTGATATGCTTCAAAGGCAGTAAATATTTATCTTCGTCGGAGTAAATGAGACAAAACACAAGTACCAACTTGATAGGCTTCAAAGTAGTAAATATTCATCTTCTTCGCAATAAATGAGACGAAACACTAGTGCCAACTTGATATGCTTCAAAGGCAGTAAATATTCATCTTCTTCGGAATAAAGAAAACAAACACTAGTATCAACTTGATATGCTTCAAAGGCAGTAAATATTTATCTTCGTTGGAATAAATGAGACAAAACACTAGTACCAACTTGATAGGCTTCAAAGTAGTAAATATTCATCTTCTTCGGAATAAATGAGACGAAACACTAGTACCAACTTGATATGCTTCAAAGGCAGTAAATATTCATCTTCTTCGGAATAAAGAAAACAAACACTAGTATCAACTTGATATGCTTCAAAGGCAGTAAATATTTATCTTCGTCGGAATAAATGAGACAAAACACTAGTACCAACTTGATAGGCTTTAGAGGCAGTAAATATTTATCTTCGTCGGAGTAAATGAGACAAAACACAAGTACCAACTTGATAGGCTTCAAAGTAGTGAATATTCATCTTCTTCGGAATAAAGAAAACAAACACTAGTATCAACTTGATATGCTTCAAAGGCAGTAAATATTTATCTTCGTCGGAGTAAATGAGACAAAACACAAGTACCAACTTGATATGCTTCAAAGGCAGTAAATATTCATCTTCGGAATAAAGAAAACAAACACTAGTATCAACTTGATATGCTTCAAAGGCAGTAAATATTTATCTTCGTCGGAGTAAATGAGACAAAACACAAGTACCAACTTGATAGGCTTCAAAGTAGTAAATATTCATCTTCTTCGGAATAAATGAGACGAAACACTAGTGCCAACTTGATATGCTTCAAAGGCAGTAAATATTCATCTTCTTCGGAATAAAGAAAACAAACACTAGTATCAACTTGATATGCTTCAAAGGCAGTAAATATTTATCTTCGTCGGAATAAATGAGACAAAACACTAGTACCAACTTGACAGGCTTCAAAGTAGTAAATATTCATCTTCTTCGGAATAAATGAGACGAAACACTAGTACCAACTTGATATGCTTCAAAGGCAGTAAATATTCATCTTCTTCGGAATAAAGAAAACAAACACTAGTATCAACTTGATATGCTTCAAAGGCAGTAAATATTTATCTTCGTCGGAATAAATGAGACAAAACACTAGTACCAACTTGATAGGCTTTAGAGGCAGTAAATATTTATCTACGTCGGAGTAAATGAGACAAAACACAAGTACCAACTTGATAGGCTTCAAAGTAGTAAATATTCATCTTCTTCGGAATAAAGAAAACAAACACTAGTATCAACTTGATATGCTTCAAAGGCAGTAAATATTTATCTTCGTCGGAGTAAATGAGACAAAACACAAGTACCAACTTGATATGCTTCAAAGACAGTAAATATTCATCTTCTTCGGAATAAAGAAAACAAACACTAGTATCAACTTGATATGCTTCAAAGGCAGTAAATATTTATCTTCGTCGGAGTAAATGAGACAAAACACAAGTACCAACTTGATATGCTTCAAAGTAGTAAAAATTCATCTTCTTCGGAATAAATGAGACGAAACACTAGTGCCAACTTGATATGCTTCAAAGGCAGTAAATATTCATCTTCTTCGGAATAAAGAAAACAAACACTAGTATCAACTTGATATGCTTCAAAGGCAGTAAATATTTATCTTCGTCGGAATAAATGAGACAAAACACTAGTACCAACTTGATAGGCTTCAAAGTAGTAAATATTCATCTTCTTCGGAATAAATGAGACGAAACACTAGTACCAACTTGATATGCTTCAAAGGCAGTAAATATTCATCTTCTTCGGAATAAAGAAAACAAACACTAGTATCAACTTGATATGCTTCAAAGGCAGTAAATATTTATCTTCGTCGGAATAAATGAGACAAAACACTAGTACCAACTTGATAGGCTTCAAAGTAGTAAATATTCATCTTCTTCGGAATAAGTGAGACGAAACACTAGTACCAACTTGATATGCTTCAAAGGCAGTAAATATTCATCTTCTTCGGAATAAAGAAAACAAACACTAGTATCAACTTGATATGCTTCAAAGGCAGTAAATATTTATCTTCGTCGGAATAAATGAGACAAAACACTAGTACAAACTTGATGGGCTTCAAAGTAGTAAATATTCATCTTCTTCGGAATAAATGAGACGAAACACTAGTACCAACTTGATATGCTTCAAAGGCAGTAAATATTCATCTTCTTCGGAATAAAGAAAACAAACACTAGTATCAACTTGATATGCTTCAAAGGCAGTAAGTATTTATCTTCGTCGGAGTATATGAGACAAAACACAAGTACCAACTTGATAGGCTTCAAAGTAGTAAATATTCATCTTCTTCGGAATTAATGAGACGAAAAACTAGTACCAACTTGATATGCTTCAAAGGCAGTAAATATTCATCTTCTTCGGAATAAAGAAAACAAACACTAGTATCAACTTGATATGCTTCAAAGGCAGTAAATATTTATCTTCGTCGGAATAAATGAGACAAAACACTAGTACCAACTTGATAGGCTTTAGAGGCAGTAAATATTTATCTTCGTCGGAGTAAATGAGACAAAACACAAGTACCAACTTGATAGGCTTCAAAGTAGTAAATATTCATCTTCTTCGGAATAAAGAAAACAAACACTAGTATCAACTTGATATGCTTCAAAGGCAGTAAATATTTATCTTCGTCGGAGTAAATGAGACAAAACACAAGTACCAACTTGATAGGCTTCAAAGTAGTAAATATTCATCTTCTTCGGAATAAAGAAAACAAACACTAGTATCAACTTGATATGCTTCAAAGGCAGTAAATATTTATCTTCGTCGGAGTAAATGAGACAAAAGACAAGTACCAACTTGATAGGCTTCAAAGTAGTAAATATTCATCTTCTTCGGAATAAATGAGACGAAACACTAGTGCCAACTTTATATGCTTCAAAGGCAGTAAATATTCATCTTCTTCGGAATAAAGAAAACAAACACTAGTATCAACTTAATATGCTTCAAAGACAGTAAATATTTATCTTCGTCGGAATAAATGAGACAAAACACTAGTACCAACTTGATAGGCTTCAAAGTAGTAAATATTCATCTTCTTCGGAATAAATGAGACGAAACACTAGTACCAACTTGATATGCTTCAAAGGCAGTAAATATTCATCTTCTTCGGAATAAAGAAAACAAACACTAGTATCAACTTGATATGCTTCAAAGGCAGTAAATATTTATCTTCGTCGGAATAAATGAGACAAAACACTAGTACCAACTTGATAGGCTTCAAAGTAGTAAATATTCATCTTCTTCGGAATATATGAGACGAAACACTAGTACCAACTTGATATGCTTCAAAGGCAGTAAATATTCATCTTCTTCGGAATAAAGAAAACAAACACTAGTATCAACTTGATATGCTTCAAAGGCAGTAAATATTTATCTTCGTCGGAATAAATGAGACAAAGCACTAGTACCAACTTGATAGGCTTCAAAGTAGTAAATATTCATCTTCTTCGGAATAAATGAGACGAAACACTAGTACCAACTTGATATGCTTCAAAGGCAGTAAATATTCATCTTCTTCGGAATAAAGAAAACAAACACTAGTATCAACTTGATATGCTTCAAAGGCAGTAAATATTTATCTTCGTCGGAATAAATGAGACAAAACACTAGTACCAACTTGATAGGCTTCAAAGTAGTAAATATTCATCTTCTTCGGAATAAATGAGACGAAACACTAGTACCAACTTGATATGCTTCAAAGGCAGTAAATATTCATCTTCTTCGGAATAAAGAAAACAAACACTAGTATCAACTTGATATGCTTCAAAGGCAGTAAATATTTATCTTCGTCGGAGTAAATGAGACAAAACACAAGTACCAACTTGATAGGCTTCAAAGTAGTAAATATTCATCTTCTTCGGAATAAATGAGACGAAAAACTAGTACCAACTTGATATGCTTCAAAGGCAGTAAATATTCATCTTCTTCGGAATAAAGAAAACAAACACTAGTATCAACTTGATATGCTTCAAAGGCAGTAAATATTTATCTTCGTCGGAGTAAATGAGACAAAACACAAGTACCAACTTGATAGGCTTCAAAGTAGTAAATATTCATCTTCTTCGGAATAAAGGAGACGAAAAACTAGTACCAACTTGATATGCTTCAAAGGCAGTAAATGTTCATCTTCTTCGGAATAAAGAAAACAAACACTAGTATCAACTTGATATACTTCAAAGGCAGTAAATATTTATCTTCGTCGGAGTAAATGAGACAAAACACAAGTACCAACTTGATAGGCTTCAAAGTAGTAAATATTCATCTTCTTCGGAATAAATGAGACGAAAAACTAGTACCAACTTGATATGCTTCAAAGGCAGTAAATATTCATCTTCTTCGGAATAAAGAAAACAAACACTAGTATCAACTTGATATGCTTCAAAGGCAGTAAATATTTATCTTCGTCGGAGTAAATGAGACAAAACACTAGTACCAACTTGATAGGCTTCAAAGTAGTAAATATTCATCTTCTTCGGAATAAATGAGACGAAACACTAGTACCAACTTGATATGCTTCAAAGGCAGTAAATATTCATCTTCTTCGGAATAAAGAAAACAAACACTAGTATCAACTTGATATGCTTCAAAGGCAGTAAATATTTATCTTCGTCGGAATAAATGAGACAAAACACTAGTACCAACTTGATAGGCTTTAGAGGCAGTAAATATTCATCTTCTTCGGAATAAATGAGACGAAACACTAGTATCAACTTGATATGCTTCAAAGGCAGTAAATATTTATCTTCGTCGGAATAAATGAGACAAAACACTAGTACCAACTTGATAGGCTTCAAAGTAGTAAATATTCATCTTCTTCGGAATAAATGAGACGAAACACTAGTATCAACTTGATATGCTTCAAAGGCAGTAAATATTTATCTTCGTCGGAATAAATGAGACAAAACACTAGTACCAACTTGATAGGCTTCAAAGGCAGTAAATATTCATCTTCTTCGGAATAAAGAAAACAAACACTAGTATCAACTTGATATGCTTCAAAGGCAGTAAATATTTATCTTCGTCGGAGTAAATGAGACAAAACACAAGTACCAACTTGATAGGCTTCAAAGTAGTAAATATTCATCTTCTTCGGAATAAATGAGACGAAAAACTAGTACCAACTTGATATGCTTCAAAGGCAGTAAATATTCATCTTCTTCGGAATAAAGAAAACAAACACTAGTATCAACTTGATATGCTTCAAAGGCAGTAAATATTTATCTTCGTCGGAATAAATGAGACAAAACACTAGTACCAACTTGATAGGCTTTAGAGGCAGTAAATATTTATCTTCGTCGGAGTAAATGAGACAAAACACAAGTACCAACTTGATAGGCTTCAAAGTAGTAAATATTCATCTTCTTCGGAATAAAGAAAACGAACACTAGTATCAACTTGATATGCTTCAAAGGCAGTAAATATTTATCTTCGTCGGAGTAAATGAGACAAAACACAAGTACCAACTTGATATGCTTCAAAGACAGTAAATATTCATCTTCTTCGGAATAAAGAAAACAAACACTAGTATCAACTTGATATGCTTCAAAGGCAGTAAATATTTATCTTCGTCGGAGTAAATGAGACAAAACACAAGTACCAACTTGATAGGCTTCAAAGTAGTAAATATTCATCTTCTTCGGAATAAATGAGACGAAACACTAGTGCCAACTTTATATGCTTCAAAGGCAGTAAATATTCATCTTCTTCGGAATAAAGAAAACAAACACTAGTATCAACTTGATATGCTTCAAAGACAGTAAATATTTATCTTCGTCGGAATAAATGAGACAAAACACTAGTACCAACTTGATAGGCTTCAAAGTAGTAAATATTCATCTTCTTCGGAATAAATGAGACGAAACACTAGTACCAACTTGATATGCTTCAAAGGCAGTAAATATTCATCTTCTTCGGAATAAAGAAAACAAACACTAGTATCAACTTGATATGCTTCAAAGGCAGTAAATATTTATCTTCGTCGGAATAAATGAGACAAAACACTAGTACCAACTTGATAGGCTTCAAAGTAGTAAATATTCATCTTCTTCGGAATAAATGAGACGAAACACTAGTACCAACTTGATATGCTTCAAAGGCAGTAAATATTCATCTTCTTCGGAATAAAGAAAACAAACACTAGTATCAACTTGATATGCTTCAAAGGCAGTAAATATTTATCTTCGTCGGAATAAATGAGACAAAACACTAGTACCAACTTGATAGGCTTCAAAGTAGTAAATATTCATCTTCTTCGGAATAAATGAGACGAAACACTAGTACCAACTTGATATGCTTCAAAGGCAGTAAATATTCATCTTCTTCGGAATAAAGAAAACAAACACTAGTATCAACTTGATATGCTTCAAAGGCAGTAAATATTTATCTTCGTCGGAGTAAATGAGACAAAACACAAGTACCAACTTGATAGGCTTCAAAGTAGTAAATATTCATCTTCTTCGGAATAAATGAGACGAAAAACTAGTACCAACTTGATATGCTTCAAAGGCAGTAAATATTCATCTTCTTCGGAATAAAGAAAACAAACACTAGTATCAACTTGATATGCTTCAAAGGCAGTAAATATTTATCTTCGTCGGAGTAAATGAGACAAAACACAAGTACCAACTTGATAGGCTTCAAAGTAGTAAATATTCATCTTCTTCGGAATAAATGAGACGAAAAACTAGTACCAACTTGATATGCTTCAAAGGCAGTAAATATTCATCTTCTTCGGAATAAAGAAAACAAACACTAGTATCAACTTGATATACTTCAAAGGCAGTAAATATTTATCTTCGTCGGAGTAAATGAGACAAAACACAAGTACCAACTTGATAGGCTTCAAAGTAGTAAATATTCATCTTCTTCGGAATAAATGAGACGAAAAACTAGTACCAACTTGATATGCTTCAAAGGCAGTAAATATTCATCTTCTTCGGAATAAAGGAAACAAACACTAGTATCAACTTGATATGCTTCAAAGGCAGTAAATATTTATCTTCGTCGGAGTAAATGAGACAAAACA
Source organism: Amaurobius ferox (assembly GCA_951213105.1). Lineage (NCBI taxonomy): Eukaryota > Metazoa > Arthropoda > Arachnida > Araneae > Amaurobiidae > Amaurobius > Amaurobius ferox. Next base: position 128,256,650 of record OX578147.1, read on the forward strand.
CAAGTACCAACTTGATAGGCTTCAAAGTAGTAAATATTCATCTTCTTCGGAATAAATGAGACGAAAAACTAGTACCAACTTGATATGCTTCAAAGGCAGTAAATATTCATCTTCTTCGGAATAAAGAAAACAAACACTAGTATCAACTTGATATGCTTCAAAGGCAGTAAATATTTATCTTCGTCGGAGTAAATGAGACAAAACACAAGTACCAACTTGATAGGCTTCAAAGTAGTAAATATTCATCTTCTTCGGAATAAATGAGACGAAACACTAGTACCAACTTGATAGGCTTCAAAGGCAGTAAATATTCATCTTCTTCGGAATAAAGAAAACAAAACACTAGTACCAATTTGATAGGCTTTAAAGGCAGTAAATTCGGAATAAGTGGGACAAATCACTAGTACCAAACAAAGGACCGCGTTTGGTACTAGTGATCGCGTCTGTCCTCCATTGGTACTGCTTTTGGACCACTAGATCTTTTGGAACATTTTGGACCTTAACCGGGGTTTTACTTGTTGGACCTTTGTTATTACTGGTGCTGTGTCACATTTATCGTAACGAAGAAGGCTCTTTAATGCTTCTGAAATTTAGGTTAACGTGTTTCTTCAACTTTCACACGCGGTGTTCTAATGATTTTTATGTTAATAACATCTATGCTTGACGTTTCTCGAGAAAAGAAATGTTACGAAAAATGTAAATGCTTCGAACACTCTTACTCCAAAACCTACTAGATAGAAATATAAATAATTTTTCTTGTTTTGTCGGAAATAGGGTTCAGATTTTCAAACAATCTCACATTAGCTGCGAAATTGTTTTTATAAAAGGTCTAGAACGAAATACCCGGTGTCGTCTGGGTCCTAAATAAACGCTCGCTGCGTAAATAATACAGATACAGATAACGCCGCACCAATATCCGAAACGTCTATTTTGAACAAAAATCATCTACACAGACCGTTTTATCTATACATAGCAATATTAGTTGTATAATGCAATGTAACAACGATTATACAGGGGGATTAAAAAAAGATGGGCCAAACTTTACGAAGTGGTAGTACACACCAAACCAAGCATTTTTCGTCATAGTTTACTGGGTCGGAAATGAAACGCAAAGGCGTTACAGGGGCGATTTGGCAAATCGTGAACTTACACAGAACTCTTCTCACACATCACACGCCAAACGTCGTTTTATCGCCAATTCTGGCTTATTCTGGCAACACCTGAAAGAGCGGAGGGAAAGATGAATTGTTTTAATAAAGTATATTGTTCATCAAGACCGATAATTTGATTACATATCAGATTGCGTATGATAATGTCATTAGATACATTTGTATCAGATTATTTACCGCAATTTCCGAAATATTTTACAGTCAAAGTAGATGGCAACAAATCAAATAATGAATGTGTGATTTTGCGAGCTTCTATTACAAATAGGGAAGATGTTAGGAAACTTATCAAAGTATACAGTAGTATTTCAAATACTGGTTTGATTATTTATAAATCAAATAACAATCCGACTAATGTGGCTTTCAAGTAATACTATTAAAATACATGTATTTAAGAACTTTGGGTACTGCATACAGATTGCTTGAAATTAGTTAAAGAAATGTTCGACACACATACATATAATTTATTATTTGAATAAAACGATTCTATGAGAGATTTCGTAGTAAATATATGTGTAGAATCCGTATATTATTCAATTCTTATATAGTACAAAAATCCGTAACGAAATTTGAAGATTATTTGGAAGGACGAAATATTTGTCATTTTAAAAATACAAAATTTATAACATTTTAAGGACATTTAGTTGACATTTTACGGTTTGTGGGAGCAATGTTGCTTTCCAGACACATATAATATAATGCAGCGTTTTTCAGGATGTGTTTTGCTTCTGCGACGTGATAGTTTCATGTAAATTTTCTTAAAAATTTAAAAAAATTAAAAACGAGTAAAATTTTAATTCTTTTATACTTTTAAATTATTTTAATTTTAAATATTTCATTATTAAATAAAAGAATTTTAAATGTTATTGGAAAATAAATAAAAATATTTCCTAATTTAAATATGGTAAACAAATGTTAAAATTAATTGCACTTTGCATTTAAAGATTCTCTGGCTAATTACATTTCCAGCAACTTACGTACGTGTAATCGTTCATTTAAATTAGTAATATATTTTACAATGACTTTTACGTCTAAGTTTGACAAAATTGAAATTTTTAATACAAAAAATTATAAAAATATGAAAGAGCCTTTATGCAATGGAAAGTGGTGTGTACACTTCAATTTCGAAAGAACTATTAAGCACTTCTATATTTTTTTGCACACTTATTTCATACAGTCATATGAATTTTTGGAAAAACCAGAAACTACATCTTTAGAACCGGAAATCCTTAGTGAACCCTACTAACCCCTCTGGAATTCAATGTTGAATCTATATCAGTCTTCATCTAAACTGTACATAAAGCTTTGTCTGAAAAACAGATGTTGCAATGAAAATGTACATTTTTGAATAGAAAATGACATCTCTCTCCAGAACAAGAAGTGGAAATCCTTCATGAACCCTCTATCTCCTCCGTAATTTTATGCTGCATCCATATTAGCCACTATCTATTGTATATCCTACGAAATAGATGTTTAAAAAAAATTGTTAAAAACAATGGCAAATTGTAAAATTTTCTCACCAAAATGTGCATTTCAAAATTATTTGGGGTAAAATTATATTATTGTTTTTTGTACAAGGTAAACATGAGCTAAATTGTCTGTGACCTACAGTTTTAAGTGGATTGTGAATAGCATACATTTACAGACAGTTTTATCCTTCATACGAATGGATCTAATATAACAATTATGGATCTGAAGGACTAAATAAACTTTAATGTTTGTAAACCGATTTGGAGGTATATTTATACCGTAGAATGTAGGATCTCATGAATTTGACATTTATGGAAATTTTTTGTGTGTGAAATATAAAGACACACACACACACACACACACACACACACACACACACACACACACATATATATATATATATATATATATATTAATTATTAAATCATGTGTAGTTCGCATTAAAAATGTGTTTTCAAGCCTATAACCAAATACATTGTGGAAAGAACTTATGATTTGTTTTAAATAGGTAACATGAAAGTATTGTAGGCTCATTTTTAATAATTTATAACCAAGAAATAAGCTATAAAAAAAAAAACTGAAGCCACAATATTTTCAATTGGATTCAAATTCAGGAATATTACTGAAAAATTACAAAAAATATAACGAAGTTAACTAGATATTGGATTAAAATGTTTGGGGATAAAATTCGTCATCAAAATTTACTCGATCAGCGTAACATATTTAAAGATAATTATTTCACCATATATACTACTACTGATTTTTATAACTTAAGACTATTTAATGCATTATCATCACTGTAAACCTTTAATTTATTTAGATAAGCATTGGTAATTACTTATATTTCTGAGACAGTAAATAAATATTTCAAAAGTAAACATTACTGTTTACATACATATATGTTGTGGAAAACTCTGGAAAATGCTTGTCAAATGTGTTGAAAACGATGTTAAACAATACTATTTTTTTGTAACTGTGGTATATATGTAATTTATTATAAGAGAAAAATAAATAAAGATTTCATTTTATTTTCCCAATTTTTCAGCATTTATTTATTTATATATTGTTTCATTGATCTCAAACGGTCCGACTGTTGAGCAGTACGTTATATTAATCTCATATTGCATTCTTTTATGTGCTAAAATGATGTTTAAACTTTCCTTTTACTATTTTTACCTTTCTAGAAACTTTTCTAATGCACATATATGGAAAACTTTAAACTTTTTAAATTTTGACATCCGGCAGCTGAGATATAATATACAACACAAAGCAAATAGTAGCATCTTGTTCGAAAAAGTAGACTTCATATTAATGTCTTGAATTCTTTCGACAGAGATAAGTTGAAGTATTCATAATCGCATAAAAGAGAAGTCTTTAATGCATTAAATTAATCAAATCCGAAGTATTTGACGCTCTCCATCATTAATTCAGATTAACTCCACACCCTTCACCATAGAAAAGGAAAAATATCAGGTGACTTGAGCCTCAATAACCTCGAAAGCAAACTCTCGCCGCCCTTCACGTGATGCATTTGGCGAGCGCTTTGAAAGCCAGCCAATTTCAGCGTGTGATGTGAAAGAAGAGTTCTGTGTTAGCATACGTTTTGCCAACGTGCGTTACAGGGTGCTTACTCATTGGGGAGCAGCAGATCCGCAAACTAAAAAACGTCATTCTGGTTGCTATTTTCGTATCGAAGAAAATCACGTATGCAAATTTTATCTGGGGAAGAAGAACCCTTTGAAAATTTTCGTAATACGGCCTTATCAGTTTGCAGCAGTTATCCCGATGGATTGGGTGAGGTAGTCCCATAGCTTGGCCGATCGCCCGATCTGCTGTGTCTTGACTTCTTATTGAGGGGATATCTCAAGAGTCTCGTCTATAATACTCCCCTTGAATTTGAAGAGAAACTCGGCCAGAAACTCGAAGTGCGCGACATGCCTGGTCTGTTTGAGAGAGCTCGCCAAACCCTTCATCGAAGCTGTGAGACGTGCATTCAGGTTGCGGTCGCTCTTTTGAGCCATTACTGTAATTACTGTTTAATAAATGTCATTTTATAACTTCTAAGTCATTCTTGTGTTTTCGCCTCACCTCATCGGTTTCACCTAAGCGCCCACTGGCGCCTTTACGTTTCATTTCCGATCCAGTAAACTATGAAGAAAAATGCTTAGTTTCGTGTGTACTACCACCGATTAAAGTTTGGCCCATCTTTTTTTAATCATCCTGTATAAGTATGTGACTTCTCTCCATAGCAACGGGCACACTCCCAATTCTGACGTCATGTAAGACGAGAGAACATTGAATTAAAAATCGGTTTCATAGATCCACTTAAAATTCATAAAAAATTTAGAATGAGAGCCATTTTTTTAGAAGCGGAAATGTCATTTTACGTCCACTCCAAAAATTATAATAGTGTGAATCTTCAATTCGTTGATGCATGAAAAATAAAGAATATATTAATACACGTATTTTGATGTATTTCAACATATATTTTTAAATATGAAGAAATTGTCCAACGGATTTTGTTTAAAGTTCGTTGGAAAGCGCCGGTTTTTCCGATGGTGTCAAAATGGAAACTTCTGAGGTCTATATAATCTTTGGTTACTATTTCCCTCAGCTTATGTTCTTTATGATTTACTTTTGTACATTGGTTCGATTATGTAGACTCATCCAGAACCGGCTAACAAGTTTCTGCGATTCTGATGGCAGAACAGGATAAAGTTTCGGCTTGGGGAAAGTGAGGGATTCGGATTCGTAGTCATATTGGCATTCGCATAATTTGCCATCGTTCCTGAAGGAGTTAGGTATTAAACCGGCGTGTGGCCGAGATGTGTAACTGATAGTACCATCAAAAATAGACAATTGGAGCTCCCGCCAGAAGTCTACCGACATCATCTGATGAAAGTTGGTAAAAAAACTTCCGTATTCATTTAGCTACGTGTCATACCAATGTTTATATACAGGGTGGCCATAATTAAAGTAGGAGGTATTTAGAGCCCAATAGTGAGAAAACTGTTGGGTCAAACTCAACCAAATTTGCAGTAAATACTATTTAGACCATGGGGTTTTGATTTTTAAAAGAAAATATAGTTTGGATTTTTGCCACCGCGGGCCAAAGTGGCGTTGTAAGGTCCATTTTTGGAGTAAAATAAGCATGGGAAGTACAGAAAGTTAACATTTTACATGCATTTTGAAAAGGACATCACATTTACATTTTATACGTATTTAGTACATTCTATATTTACATTTGCATTTTACATTTATATACGTATGACATTCATTTTATATTGGCATCATTTACATGTGTGATTCAATATGTTTTCCTTGCACATGTTCCAAAAAGTGCATTCTCTGAACAGCATTCTCTACTGCAGAATGAGCAGATATATGTTGATTTGCTTGACGTGCAATGTTATTCGGTCCTTCAAAGTGGCTAAATTATCCACATTTCCTTGGTATACCAAGCGCTTTACATGATCCCACAACCAAAAGTCACAAGGGACCAGATCAGGCGAACAGGCTGGCCACTTCATAAGAAACGCTCAACTAATGATTCAGTTATTGGTAAAATGCTGTCGTAGGACTTCCTGTACTCGCAATCCAATATGAGGGGTGCTCCATTCTGCATAAATATCGTAGTTTCAAGACATCCAAGCTGTTGAGGTTGCGGAATAACAAAGTTCAGCAGCATTGTTCGATACCTCTCAGCATTGACGGAACTTTCTGTACTTCTTATGCCTATTTTACACCAAAAATGGACCTTACAGCGCCACTTTGGCTCGCGGTGGCAAAAATCCTAACTATTTTATTTTTCTTTTAAAACTCAAAACCCCATGGTCGAAGTAGTATTTACTGCGAATTTGGTTGAGTTTGGCCCAACAGTTTTCTCACTATCGGGCTCTAAACACCTCTACTTTAATGATGCTCACCCTGCAGATCACCAAGTCCATGGGCACCATAGAACTTTACACAGAAGAGGGTAAAATCATGGAGGTAAAAGTAAAGAGTTAAAACTTCATATTAAGAAAACGCCAATATCGTTTGAGACAATCATTCAGGTGGCGCTGGGATAAGATAAGTAGTCCTGCATTGTGTGTATTTCTATCGCGAAAAGTCAAAAATATTTATTTAAACTGTCCATTTTGTAAAAATAAATTATTAGCGAAATGCAAAATAGAATTGGAACAATAAAGAATATTTCTAAGTATTCAAAATTATTTTACCTTTCAATTTATTTTTATCTTCCTATATTCTGTACTCTATCCTACAACTTGTAAAAAACCTTGCTGCCGTAACCGAGAATCGAACCCTGGATCTCCGAACTGACCAGCCGACGCTCTACCGCTGAGCTACTGGGACGAAATGGCAAGCTCTTATTGTCAAAGTGAACTCTGCATTCTCCACTCTCTAATGTCAGATTGGCGTGCAACTAATAATCTGACGGAGCATCTCCTGCTATTTTTTATCTTAGCCTCCTGATACTACTATTTTTACCCAGGTTAGTATCCTGCTGGGTCGTTGTCCTCTTAATACTAATAAAGAAAAAATACTGGTTAATTATACTCATAATTAGGGAACCGTTATTAATTCAAAAATAATCAAAAATACATGTACTAAATACTACGCCTTTCTGTTGTATTAACTAACAAGAGCAGCTACTTTATAAACACAATCGACATCTAGATATAATTCTCAAAGCATTATGGCATTTTCAAGCGTTTCATCCATAGGAGTTTTATCTCCTTCTTTCTAATTCCATGGGAAAAACTCTGACGTCAATGGGTCAAAATTAAGGATAAGATATGCAACATCGATTAGCTTGATGCACACCTTTGTGACATTAAACGCGCAGAAGAGGGCAAAGGGCAAGTGCCCCCTCTTGCCCTCTCCTATGGACGTCCATGACCAAGCGCCATCATTTCTGAATTTTTAAGATCTTTGAACTGAACAGGCTTGTGCAATCTTATGTCTGTTTTTTGTATACAGACCTCTTTGTTTCTACAGCCAGTCGCTGTATAACGTATTGTTACAAAACGTATCCTCTAGAATCGTGAGTGCAGTGGCGGATTTTAGGAGGGGCGATCGCCTCGATCGCCCCCCCCCCCCCCCAAACGCCTGACGAACGTCTATGTTTTATCAAATAAATTATAAAATTAAAAAATATATATATCATTAGGGAGATACTTTGGGCTTGCTCACCCTCCCTCAGTTTATCCACGAAATCTCGCCCCCATAATGAAAGTCAAAAGTCTGTGCCTGGATGTCTTATATTTACAAGATTTAGTACCATCGACTCTTTTAGCGAAAATCAACACGGACGAAGAGTCACTCCTTCCATCTTGGACAGAGCTGAGCAAAAAGTGTCACAGAATAGCCGAACTGGGAATGGAAGAAATGAACAGTACACTTCAAGTTGAGGTGATTAACTGGAGAACCAAATAGATGCGAGAAAATACCTACAAAGTACCCAAGTCTGCTTTTGAAGCACTACAGAGCTGTGATCCTGCAGTGTACCATGTGATCTACGTGTTACTGAAATTTCTTGTAGCATTACCAATTACTGTAGCAACCGCCGAGTGTAGCTTCTCAGCACTAAAACGATTGAAGACATGGCTTCGAAACACAATTAAAGAAGATCGGCTAGTGTGATTGGCTTTGTTGCATGTGCATTATGATATCGCAATTCCACCAGTAACAATTTTAGATCAATTTGCTAAAGAAAAAGCAAGAAAACTTGAGTTGATATTATAATGATGATTCTTCCTGGGAGGTGTCAGGGTTTTTGCGATGGACTCCGTAAGGCTGCTAAGGATAATGATCGACAATAAGCCGAATTGGCAATTACATTTGAATAGTGTTATAGGTTCTACACCTGGCAAAAATTATGGAATCACTTCCATGTTATTTCAATGGGATACGACGTTCAATACCCTACAACTTTTGATGCACGGATACCCTGAAAAACCCTTTTGAGCGAAATTGAAGAACTTTAAATGCGTAACAAAACAAAAAATACTTGAAAAATTTTGCACTTTTCATTATTTAATAATTCACGATCAAAAAATGGGAAAAAAAGCTAGAGATTGAAAGAAAAAACTCGTAAAATCTAATTTGGAATAATAAATTTGATCATGGGAAAATCATTAAGATATAGCTCCTCATGTTCATATGATCAAATTTATTATTCTAAATTAGTTTTTACGAGTTTTTTCTTTCAGCCTACTTTTCCCATTTTTTGGTTGTGAATTATTAAATAATGAAAAGTGCAAAATTTTTCAAACATTTTTTATTTTGTTAAGTTTTTAAAGTTCTTCAATTTCGCTCAAAAAGGTTTTTTAGGGCATCAAAAATTGTAGAGCATTGAACTTCGTATCCCATTGAAATAACATGGAAGTGATTCCATAATTTTTGCCAGGGGTAGTAAACTCGATCAAACCATTGGTCTTTTCTTTTGATGTTTTTGCGTAATGTTTTTGCGTGATGTTTATACGTGATGTTTTTCGCGTAAAAATTTATTGATTCCTGTGCAGCTAAAAATGTAAAAAAATGGGAAAATGTAAATCAATGTTCAGTGCTTATTAATACCTATATTAACTGCATTTACTCATGTTCATCCTCCTTTTTTACCACAATCTAAGAAAAATAAAATTTATCTGTATTGTATCGTATGATAACCATATTTAGTGAATAGAATATAAATGTGTGTTTATTTAGTTAATATTCAGTATTAATCTTCTCACATGGAAATCTCTTACTTGTTTATACTTTTGTGTAAACTTAATACAGAATATAATTTAGCTTCCTGTTTCGACTTCAACAAAAAGTTTGTTTCCTTATACAGTCACGTAATTTTTTGTTCTTCCAATCTTCATTGTTTTGCTTTGGTCTTAAAAAAATGATAGACCGTATTTTATAAGCTGCAAAGAACTTACTATAATCTTCCGAATTTGTTCTAGTTATTTCAAAAATGTCAAATATCCGTATACAGGAAGCCGTTAAGGAAATCCTAAGTGAACAAACCTCCGAGAACATTTCGATCTAAAAAATCGCCCCCCCCCCAAACAAGAGGCCAAAATCCGCCACTGCGTGAGTGTATACGCAGGATACAAGAACGAGTCCAGTTGGATAACTTACGTTTATTCACAAGCACAGAGTAAACAGGAACAGTATACAATTAAAAAGCACTTAAGTGTTCCACTCATTTCACAAAATAAACGATATTATTTTCAAAATGTTAACGAAAGTAATTTCACAAAAAAGCCTCTACTATTCTCAAAACATTGACAAAAATCACAGTCCAATGCAGCTAGTATCATATCCATCCGTCAACTCCATTGCAATGGAGGGGTGTCCTTTTTATAGTCTCTCCATAAAAACTTCTGGAAATCTCTATATCTCCAAGAATAATCGTTCTATCGAGAAGTTTCCGGAACATTCTGGAAGTCGCCAAATGTAGCCAAATTGGCGATAAATCGCCAAATCCGGAAACTCTTCTTCTAACTGGAAAATTCTGGAAATCCAGGACTCACGTCATCCTCACGTCATGCTGACGTCATGCATTGTATTTTCTTCGCCTGTCCTTCAAGACAGACAAAAGAGAAGTCGCCAAACGGAATATTGCGCATTCAAAACAGCATTTTCTGCCGACGAAAAAGCTGAATTTTAAATCCCAAGTCTCTGTGAGCTTGCCTTGGCCGTCAAGGATACTTTTAGTTATTCTTGGCGTTCTTAGTTGTATCAGTTTACATTGCAAATATCTAAGGTGCGAGTTTATAAACTCTGTAATAATAGTTTTGATTGCTTAGGAACGAATTGTGTGAAAATCCTTCACGTGCGCTTCCGCAAAATAACTATAAAACTAATTCCAATTTTTCTCCTTCGACCTACCCAAAGGTAAAGTATTTGTTTGGACGGCTGGAAAGTGCCACCTAATTTAGAACCCAGTGGAGACGACATCCACAGGGACCGTACCCTTCTTCCCCTACCACTAAGCTTTCGGAAGGACTTACGGACCCATATATTTAACGTGCTTGTACTCAGTGTGAACACGAGGACAGTTTTGGGCAGAACCGGGTATGGAACTGGGGTCGTCAGAGAGCAATAATTCCAATTTAAAAAAAAAAAAAAAACCCGAGGTATCTTGAGACCTGATCTGAACTGTAACTCTATCGAATTCCGTAGCTGTGGGCCGCTAAAATATTCCGCAATAAACAGATAAAAACACAAACTAGCAAACTGGCAAACATCTTTTTCTATAATATTGGAAGCGGTTGGCGATATAAGAATCAGTAAATGGTCTTTATCTTTTAAATCTCGATGAGCCAAATGCATGATTTCTTTTGCAGGTAAGCAAATTTAAATATTGTGAAGAAACAACATTACAAATTAAAGTTTTCTTATTACTCAGTTTCATTGAAAATTCATAGATCTTTGCCGTTACCATGGCGTTACCGTAAATAAGCATATGATTTAATTTTATTCCTACGAGAAATATCACGCTTCCTGTTGTGGAAAAGTAAAATTCCTAATATATCGAAAGTACCTCGTGATAATTTCTAAATAATGCTGTACACTCATTTATAAGAAAAGTACTCGCAGAATTTTCATCCATTTCTAGAAAAAGTAATTATAGAGCATTCATTTGTATTTCCAAGAAAATGACTTATAGAACATTCATTCAGTTCTAGAAAAAACATTTATAAAGCATTCAATCTTTTCTAGGAAAAGTATTTATAGAGCATTCACCCATTTCTAGGAAAGGTATAGAACATTCATCATTAAAAGTATTTAAGCATTCCCTTATTTCTAGGGAAATTGCATATAGATCATTTACTCAGTTCTAGGAAAAGTACAAAGACAGAAAAAAATCGATGCACCTTGCAAAGTAATCCGATAGTACTGAAACTGTACATGCAAACACCTGTCAACCGAATATGCAAATGATCAAAAATTTGCAGCCAATGAACGAATAGTCGCATTGAAAATGAGCATCATGGTGGTGTATATAAAGATCGAACCTCGCTTTCAAGAACAGAACGTGCAGTGAATTTCGATTGCGTTTCATACCTTGAATGTAACAATGCCTCGCCGGCGACTTCGCTGCCATTACTAACATATGAAGGAGTTTGAAAGAGGGCGTGCGGTCGGCTGCATGAGGCTGGATGGGCACACCGACGAATCACTCGGCATTTGGATAAGAGCGATGCAACAATTAGACGATGTTGGCAGGAATGGGTCCGGAATGACAGATTTCAGCGGGCAGCGGACAACCTAGAGTGACGGCAGAACGGGAAGATAGAGCGATTGTCAGAGCAGCTGTGATAGCACGAGATTCATCGTTATCAACCATCCAACGTATGACAAATACGGAAATGACGACTTGGACCATTAATAGAAGACTACAGGAGCGGAATCTATACTCACGGCGTCCATTACGCCGCCTACCACTGATCAGTATGCACCGTCAACAACGATTGCAATGGTGCCGGTCCCGATCAAAGTGGAATTGTTCAGATTGGGAACTAATTGTCTTCATTGAGGAGTCCCGTTTCGAATTGAGTCCTGACGACCAGCGCAGACGTGTCTGGAGACAGCCCGGACATCGTCGGGATCCTGCTCTTACTGTCACACGCCACACGCCCGACAACAGGGAGTTATGGTCTGGGGTGCCATATCGTTTGATAGCCGGATTTCTTTGATAATCCTCTTTGGCATCATCACAGCACAGCGGTACTTTGCGATCATTTATTACTCGTTGTATTCCAATTCCTTTCGCGACACTCCGGACTAACTTTTCAGCAAGATAATGCCAGACCACACACGGCACGCCTCTCTATTGATTTTCTGCGTGATTACGACACACTTCCTTGGCCAGCCACATCCCCAGATCTCTCGCCTATTGAGCACATTTGGGCTGAGATGGGCGTCGCCTGCGACCATCCCAGAATGTAGACGAATTAGCTCGTCAATTGGAGGTCATTCGGAACGAGATCCTTCAGAACACTATCCGGCAACTTTATGCATCAATGTCACGTCGGGTAACAGTTTGTATCAAGGCCAGAGGTGGATCAACGCCATACTGATGTGCTCATTTTGTATAGATCTTTTAGTGTAATAAATCATCCAATTATTCTGAAATTCTAATCATTTCTTTTTCTGTATATCCACATTATACGTACCAAATTTTGTCTCATTTGGATAATTCTTTCTTGGTGCATCGATTTTTTTTTGTCTTAGAGTGTGTATATTTAAAATCATATTAACCTATATATTTAACCTATATATTTAAACCTATATATTTTAACCTATATACTTAAAACCTATTATTTCCCATTAACACTTATCTATCTCAGTCATACTTAATTGAAATTACTAATCACATCACATTACATTACATTTATTATTATTATTTTTTTAAGTTATATAACCACCTCAAAACCTGCACATTTTATTTAAGGCAAACCATGTACTTCTGCGGCGAGAATTAAGGCTCAATTTTCTCTCGACTATCGAAGATTACGATAGTTTCCGTTTTTAGAGTTTATTGAACAGATTTTAGCAAGTAATCAAAATCAAATTAATTTTTACTTTCTTTATATACATATGTATAAGGAAAGAAAGTATTGTGACGGGGTCGAAAATTCGAATTCGAGTTTTCGACGGAAGAGCACGTTTCAAGCATCCCTGATTACGAATCGAGCATTTTTGAGGTGATGTATGCGTGTGTGTGTGTGTGTGTGTGTGTCAGTGAGTCAGTGGAGACGATATCTCACGAACGAATGGAGAGATTCGAATGAAATTTGGTACGAAAATCACAATCCATGAATACTGGAAGCCTGTTGTTTTTATACGTAATCAGATGTTCAGAACCCCCTAAATTTTCGAGTGAAATTCTGAAAAAATCATCAAAAAATCAATACCTTTAATAAAGTTACGCAAATAGACATTTCTTATGTAATTTTTCCTTAGAAAACGATTGACATAAACTTTAGATCGTTAGCATGAACCGTTCTCGAGATATTGTGCATTTTAAAAATAATTTTATCAAAAAATCCCATAAATTAAATAAAATCTATTAACTGTTGAGAAACATGTTCACTTTTCATATGTAATACCTTGCGATATATTGGATGGCATCATTTTCCTGGATCTAGCTCGTTCCATTCATGAGAAAAGGTACTTTGAGTAATACTTTTGCATTTGGACTCCAATAATCATTTATATGCTATAAGAATAACTTATTTCTCCGTCCATAATGCTTGGCGAGATTTTGGCGACAAATTTGACGGAATGTCGCCAGCTTGGCGACTTTTCTAAAATGTTGCCAAATTAATGAAAATCTCGCCAAATGGAGGGAAATGACGCTAAATCAATGAAAATGACAACTGATTGACGAAAATTCAATATCTTGGAAAGAGTATAAGTATCTACTAGAAGAATAACCTATTTTTTTTACTGTAAAAGTAGTAAATTCATTGCATTATATTAGGAAAGTCGTCTGTTGCCCACATCATATTTTTTTATTTTTCGAAAGCAATGCAAACTTTAATATTATAAGTTCGACTATAATTAATATTACAAGTTAATATTATAAGTTCGGCGTAAATGAAATCGGATTTTCTTTTACGCCAGGAAATTGTTTTTTTTTTTTTTTTTTTTTAATTCCCTGGAGTGAATTGCATATCCACTTGCATACATGATATTAATATTACAAGTTAATTAATATTACAATATATTAATTAATATTACAAGTTAATATTAAAAGTTCGGCGTAAATGAAATCGGATTTTCTTTTAAGCCAGGAATTTTTTTTTTTTTTTTTTTTTTTTAATTCCCTGGAGTGAATTGCATATACACTTGCATACATGATTAGATGCGTTTTAAGACATGCGAATAGTTTTTCTTTCAGACATACATCCGGGGACATTTTGTGTTAACTTAGTTTCTATTTATGTCACAGTATTTAGATATTATCTACATACGGTAAGAAGAAAACGTGCCCTCCCCCAAAGTTTTATTCGCCCCCCCCCTTCCCTTTACGCAAAAATTCGTGAAAGAAACACTGCATACAAATATTCACTGCTCTTTATCTGCAGTGAATTTGTGGTGTAAATCGAGTGACAATTCACACTGCAACAACTTGCAGAAGAAGCTGTTTATGAGGGAAAAATGAAGGTGCAGCGCAGGTGAAGAGGAGGATGACCCCAAAGAGGAAAGTTTTACACTTTTAAGTCAAAACACAGGCTCGGCCAATAAGCGATCGGGAACTAGGCGTATTTTAGAGAGAAGAATGTAGTTCAATTTATAACTTGACACATGAAGGGGTTAAACAAGCAACATTGGAGGTCACAGTTAAATATGTCACTTTGCGGGTCTTTGTATATTTCTTCTTCTATTCTCGTTCAATTTAGAAAGCTTGTCAAAACCGAATATGCTATGTATTTCTAATTCATAATTGTAATGACTCATTTTTGGGTATTAGCCAGAAATAAAATCCAAAAGGGGCTGAAAAGAAATTCAAGATGGGGGGGGGGGGGGGGCTCAGCAGTTCTTAAGGCTTTTTAGGGACTATCTGGGGGTTTCATCTTGCGTTATTATGACTCCAGAAATTTTTTTTGTAAAAACTGTTTAGTTGGAGAAATTATAGTCTAAAGTTATACAAATTGATTGTTCCATATTACCCCAATACGGGGAATTAGGGAACACATTTTGCATAAGTCAATCACACGAAATTTCACTTTAATGTTCCTTTCATGTTCCCCAGTATTCAACCAGGAGCATGTGTTTATTTGCTGAAAGGAATTTGAGTACGAATATTAGTTTTTATTGTGCAATAAGTAATTTTTGTAAACTATACAACAGATTCCGCGATAATCTTGATGTTTTGAAATATTTTAAATTTCAATATAAAAATATTTCAATTTCAATATATTGAAATATTTTATATTTCAATGTATTTATTCATTTACAGGTACTTTCGAAAATCATTTGTTGTCAATAGTTGGCATTTTAATATATTTTATTATATTTTAATTTGTGTATTACTTTCCTTATATACATAATGTATAAGGAAAGTATTGTGACGGGGTCGAAAATTCGAATTCGAGTTTTCGACGGGAGAGCACGTTTCAAGCATCCCTGATCACGAATTAAACATTTTTGAAGTGATGTCTGTGTGTGTGTGTGTGTGTGTCAGTGAGCCTGTGGAGACGATAACTGACAAACGAATGGACCGATTCGACCCAAATTTGGTACAAATATCACAATCCGCAAACACTGGAAGCTTATTGTTTTTATACGTAATCGAATGTTCAGAACCCCCCTAAATTTTCGAATGAAATTTTGAAAAAATCGTCAAAAAATCAACACCTCTAATAAAGTTACGCAAATAGATATTTCTTATGTATTTTTTCATTAGAAAACGATTGACATAAATTTTAGAACGCTAACATGAACCGTTCTTGAGATATTGTACATTTTTCAAAAAAATTATCAAAAAGTTATATAAAATAAAAAGAAAAATATTTCCTATTGAGAAACATGTTCACTTTTCATATGTAATACCATGCAATAAATTGAGTGACATCATTCTCGTGGATCTAGCTCGTTCCATTCATGAAAAAAGATACTTTAAATAATACTTTTGTATTTGAACGCCAATAGTCATTTATCTGCCGTAAGAATAACTTATTTCTTAACTAGCCGCCTTTGGCGACCAGCCTGTTCGCTACCCTTGAAAATTCTGACCGTGGCAAATTCTAACCGTGGCACACTCGCTGGCGCGACCTACCAGAAGGAACGACCTACCAGGAAGTGCCACCCAATTTAGACAGGAACTCAGTGGGGGAGGCATCCACAGGGACCGTACCCTCCTTCCCCTACCACCAACCTCTCGGAAGGACTTACGGTCCCGCATGTTTAACGTGATCGTACTCCGCCTGAAGACGGCGGCAGTTTTGGCAGTGGCGGGAATCGAACCCGGACCTACCTAGTGCAAATCCCGCGCGCTAACCACTGGGCTACCGCGCCCTCCGCGACAATCTCCATAACCTTGGCGACTCTCCATGGCGACTTTTTTGAAATGTTGCCAAATTAACGAAAATCTCGCCAAATGAATAAAAATGACGCTACATCAATGCAAATGACGACTCATTGTCGAAAATTCAATATCTTGGGAAGAATATTAGTATCTACAAAAAAAAAACCTATTTTTTTTACTGTAAAAGTAGTAAATTCATTACATTATATAAGGAAAGTCACGTGTTGTCCACATCAGATTTTTTTTGTAATGTATTTTATCTTGCACGCTGTTACTGGGACTTTGTCCTGTAACTTGCATTATTTTAAAATAAATATAAAAAATAAATAAAGATAAATTATTTGTATAAGTCGCAGCAACAGAGATCTATTAATTTTGTTAAGTTATACATTTTGCGAATCAGTTACATTTAATCGTGGCATTGGAAAGCATTATTCGATTGCGATGTTCTGTTGTGCTCATTTCAAAAGTGGATTGCACGTAATCTATTGTGTCCAATGCACTGTTATTTTGCACAAGTTAATCACTTGGATCATTTGTATAAGTAGCAGCAACAGAGATCTATTAATCAATGTTACACTGTGCCCCAACCATGGTTCTCTATTGCGCCCAGTGTACAATTCGCATTTAAAAAATATTACTATATTATATTTGCACACTTTTTGTTTTTATTCATATATTGCATTGATAAGTACACTTACTCTGTTTAATGCCAACGGCCCTACCGTGCTGAAAACACCGGTTCGCGTTAGATCACCGAAGTCAAGCAGCATCGGGCGCGGTTAGTAATTGGATGGCTGACCACCTGGGAACACCGCGTGCTGCTGGTACATTTCGGGCGCCGGATTTGCACGCTGCCACAACTGCCGCCGTGTTCATGCGGAGTACGATCACGTTCAACATGTAGGTCCATAAGTCCTTCCGAGAGGTTGGTGATAGGGGAAAGAGAGAACGGTCCCTGTGGATGCCTCCCCCACTGGATTCCGGTCTAAATTGGTTGGCACTTCCCGGCCATCCAAACGGTTACCTTACACCTTTCTGATAGGTCGGACGGTCTGAGTCTCAACAACAACAACAACTTACTCTGTTTAGTGTAACAAGAGGCATAAAGTTTCCGATAATAGTTTCTTTTTCTTTTTTTACTTTCCTTATATACATAATGAATAAGGAAAGCATTGTGACGGGGTCGAAAATTCGAATTTGAGTTTTCGACGGAAGAGCACGTTTCAAGCATCCTTGATCACGAATCAAACATTTTTGAAGTGATCTCTGTGTGTGTGTGTGTGAGAGAGAAAGTATGTGTGTGTGTGAAAGTATGTGTGTGTGTGTGTGCCAGTGAGTCTGTGGAGACGATAACTGATGAACGAATAGCTTGATTCGAACGAAATTTGGTACAAAAATCACAATCCATAAACACTGGAAGCTTATTGTTTTTATACACAATCGAATGTTCAGAACCCCCTAAATTTTCGAGCGAAGTTTTGAAAAATTCGTCAAAAAATCAAAACCGCTAATAAATTTACGCAAATAGACATTTATTATGTAATTTTTCATTAGGAAGCGATTGACATAAATTTTAGAATGCTAACATAAACCGTTCTCGGGATATTGCACATTTTTCAAAAAAATTATCAAAAAGTCATATAAAATAAAAAAAAATATTTCCTATTGAGAAGCATGTTCACTTTTCATGTGTAACACCATGTGATAAATTTGGTGACATCATTCTCGTGGATCTAGCTCGTTCCATTCATGAAAAAAGATACTTTGAGTAATACTTTTGTATTTGAACGCCAATAGTTATTTATCTGCTGTAAGAATAACTTATTTCTCCGTCCATAACGCTTGACGAGATTTTGGCGACGAACTTGGCGACTTTTTTGAAATGTTGCCAAATTAACAAAAATCTCGCCAAATGGATAAAAATGACGCTAAATCAATGAAAATGACGACTAATTGATGAAAATTCAATATCTTGGAAAGTATATAAGTATCTACTATAAGAATAACATTTTTTTTTAACTGTAAAAGTAGTAAATTCTTTGCATTATATAAGGAAAGTCATGTGTTGCCCACATCAAATTTTTTTAGTAACTTTTAGAGTGCCAAAAATTTAATAAATGTTTGCTATTTGTTTTCCTAAAACCGTGTGAGTGCTTTATAAATGTATTTCCTAAAAATTAATGAATAAATACTTCATACATACATTTCTTTGAAATAATGAATGCTCTATAAATACTTTTCCTAGAAATAAGAGACTGATCAATAAATAATGGTTCTTGAAATGAGTGAATGTTGTAAATACATTTCCCATGAATAAGTGAATGCTCAATAAATACTTTTTCTAGAAATAAGTGAATAAATGCTTCATAAATACATTTCCCAAAAATGATGAATGCTCAAATATGCTTTTTAGAAATAAGTGAATGTTCTATACATTTTTTAGAAATAAGTGAATTCTCAAATACTTTTCCTAGAAATAAATAAATGAATGCTCTATAAATACTTTTCCTAGAATTGAGTAAATTAATTCTCTATAAATACACTCTAAGACAAAAAAAAATCTAGGAAGAAAGAGTTATCCAAATGAGACAAAATTTGGTACATGTAACGTGGATGTACAGAAAAAGAAATGATTAAAATTTCAGAACAATTGGATGATTTATTGCATTGAAAGATCTATACAAAGTGAGCAATCAGTATGGCGTTCCTCCACTTCTAACCTTGATACAAGCTGTTTCCCGACGTGGCATTGTTGTATAAAGTTGCCGGATAATTTTCTGAGGGATGTCGTTCCAAATGGCCTCTAATAGATGAGCTAATTCGCCAACAATCTGTGATGGTCGCAGGCGACGCCCCATCTCAGCCCAAATGTGCTCAATAGGCGAGAGATCTGAGGATCTGGCTGGCCAAGAAAGTGTGTCGTAAGCACGCAGAAAAACAATAGAGAGGCGGGTCATGTGTGGCCTGGCATTATCTTGCTGAAAAGTTAGCCCGGAGTGTTGCGAAAGGAATGACAATACAACGAGTCGTAGAATGTCGGCAACGTACCGCTGTGCTGTGTTGGTGCTACGGGGGACTATTAAAGGGGTCCTGCTATCAAACGAAATAGCACCCCAGACCATAACTCCCTGTTGTCGGGCCATGTGGCGTGTGACAGTAAGAACAGGGTCCTGACGATGTCCGGGCTGTCTCCAGACATGTCTGGGCAGGTCGTCGGGACTCAGTTCGAAACGGGACTCGTAACTGAAGAAAATTCCTTCCCAAACCGAACAATTCCACGTTGATCGGGCCCGGCACCTTTGCAGTCACTGTTGACGGTGCATACTGGTCTGTGGTAGGCGGCGTAATGGGCGCCGTGAATATAAATTCCGCTCCCGTAGTCTTCTATTAATGGTCCGGGTGGTCACTTCTGTGTTTGTCACAGGTTGGATGGTTGGTAACGACGAATCTCGTGCTGTCACAGCTGCTCTGACAATCGCTCTATCTCCCCGTTCTGTCGTCGCTCTAGGCCGTCTGCTGCCCACTGAAATCTGTCATTCCGGACTCATTCCTGCCAACATCGTCTAATTGCTGCATCGCTGCTACCCAAATGCTGAGCGATTCGCCGGTGTGCCCATCCAGCCTCATGCAGAGTCCGACCGCACGCCCTCTTTCAAACTCTTTCATATGCTCGTAGTGACTGAGAATTCGCCAGTGAGGCATTGTTACAGTCAAGGTATGTAAACGCAATCGAAATCCACTGCACGTTTTGTCCCTGAAAGCTAGGTTCGCTCCTTATATACACCACCATGGTGCTCAGTTTCAATGCGCTGTAGTTCCGACTATTCATTCATTGGCTGCAAATTTTGGATGATTTGCATATTCGGTTGACAGGTGTTTGCATGTACAATTTCATTACTATCGAATTATTTTGCGGGTTGCATCGACTTTTTTGTCTTAGAGTGTATATATATATATATATATATATATATATATATATATATACATATATATATATATATATATATATATATATATATATACAGGAAGTCCCCAAAACGGTGACCTTAGCTTTTATTCCTCAAATATTGATCTTAGACATATATAATAAATTACAAAGTTGCGTAAAAAAAGGTACAGAATTTTATGAAATCGATTAAAATTTTCAAGGGAATTATATTTTAAGAAGTACAAAATTAAAATTTTTGTACGGCTCCCGTACAAAAACATTTCCACTAAGTAAAATGTGCCCCATACACTAAAAGGGTGATGTACAAAATTTCAGCATTTTCACATAAAAAGTCCCAGGGCTATGAAAAAACAAAAATGTTAACTTAAACCACTTTTCTATGCATCGATATGGGTTGTCAGAGGGGAAAAATCATGTCGGCAGATCGCGTTTCAGGGGTCATACACAAATTACAAAAGAAAACAATGATTACATACATAAATAATAATTTTGCTATTTATTGGTACAAAAGTATCTACACTGTGTAGAAATAATAACTTTACACAAAGATTACAAAGCTTGTTTAAAATGTTTTCCATTCATGCCAAAAAGCCATCAAAGATAAGAGGCAGATATTATTTACCTATGATGCATTTCTGCGTTGTGTCATTTGCATTCTTGCTGTAAACATTTACATTTTAGTTTGTGATTAATCCCTCACCAACTTTGTTTAAACCTATCTCTGGGACTTTTTATGATAAAATGCTGAAATGTTGTACATCACCTTATTAGTGTATGGGGCACATTTTACTCATTGGAAATGTTTTTGTACGGGGGCCGTATAATAATTTAAATTTTATATTTCCTAAAATTTAATCCCCTGAAAATTTTTATCGATTTCATAAAATTCTGTACCTTTTTTACCCAACTTTGCAATTTATTATATATGTCTAGTATCAATATTTAAGGAATGAAAGCCGAGGTCAATGTTATTGGGACACCCTGTATATATATATATTAATTATATATATATATATATATATATATGTATATATATATGCATATATATAATATATATATATATATATGTATGTATATATATATATATATATATATATATATATATATATATATATATATATATATATATATATATATATATATATATATATAAATATAATTAATATACATAACATATATATATATATATATATATATATGTTACCGGGCCGATGCCTATTGTATATCGAAACAGAGAAAGAGCACTTGCAGATACATATCAGTTTTATCACGGAAAGTGCTTCTTTCTTGACCCCAAAGTTTACGGAGGCCGACTGACGTCATGAGGGGCCCCTAAAATGGGATTTCCTTCTAGAAAATAGCGGTCGTGACGTCAATAAAGACCGTGAGAAGTGAGGAACCGATGAGGTTTTGTTCTTCCGTTAACTCTAAATCCGGTCTTCAACCTTCGAACAGCCAGTTTAAAGGAATTTATAGCCGTCGAAAACACAAATTCTGGTATAGTGTGACCCACACATGACTTTTCCCCACTAGACTGCAATACGTTATTTGTTGTTCTGTTATTTGTTGTTTGTTGTTTCTGAACTGAAATTCATTTCGTTTATCGCACGAATTTGCCCATAAAATGAATTCATATTAGAAAGTTGTTTCGGATTTGCCTTTTATACTTTCCCTATATACATAGTATAATGTATAGGGAAAGTATTGCGACGGGGTTTAAAATCTGAATTCCAGTTTTCGACGGAAGAGCACGTTTCATGCATCCCTGAACTCCAATCGAACGTTTTAAGGTGGTGTCTGTGTGTTGTTGTTGTTGAGACCCAGACCGCCCGACCTACCAGAAAGGTGTCGAAAGCCCTGACCATCCGACTCGTCCAAGGACTTAGAGCAGCAATGTGGATGGCCGGCTACCAGAAAGGTGTGAGGTAACTGTTTGGACGGCCGGGAAGTGCCACCCAATTTAGACCGGAACCCAGTGGGGGAGGCATCCACAGGGCCCGTACCCTCCTTCCCATACCACCAACCTCTCGGAAGGACTTACGAACCCAAATATTTAACGTGATCGTACTCCGTTTGTACACGTTTTGGCAGTTTTGGCAGTGGCGGGAATCGAACCCGGGCCTACCGAGTGCAATTCCCGCGCGCTAACCACTGAGCTACAACGCCCCTGTGTCTCTGTGTGTATGTGTGTAAATATGTGTGTGTATGTGCATATGTGTGTGACCGTGAGTCTGAGGAGACGATATCTCACGAATGAATGGGGCGTTTGGAACAAAATTCCGTACAAAATTATTTTTAATAAATTTTGGTACATACAGTCTTCGCCTCAAAAACCTTCGACTTCAGTTCAAGAATGCTTGAAATGGGCACTTCATGAAGCGTGAAAACATGAATTCGAATTTTCGACTTTGTCACAACACTTTCCCTATACATTTTACTATGTAAGCAAAATAAAAAGCTGAGGATGCTAATAAAACTTTTGGGAGTGTTTGGAAACGTTTTAACTCAATACCCGGGAGTATCTCCACACGGAAAAGCAAAGATTTCTTTCTCTGCACCGGAAATCTTTATATTATTCTTCTCTGCACCTTTTGCCTATAATCTGAATCTTTACCATTACACATACACACACACACACATATATATATATATATACTATATATATATATATATATATATATAGAGAGAGAGAGAGATAAAAAATACTTTTTTAACTTTAACATTAATAAAATGTTACCATTTAATTCCTGCAACTCGATTCTATTGTTTAGAAATATTATACTTAATCAGCTTTTTAGAATTTATAGATTATCTGATAAAAAATTTCATGCTATACATATTGATAATCTAAAAATTACCAGCAATTTATATAAGTATCCCTCTTATTTTGTAAATGGTATAGTTAAAAAATTTAGATTAGCTGGATTTTCATGAATTCTATTCATGGTGTTTTATATATTAGCCTGACATCTCCATTCCCTTGTTTTAATTATATTTTATTTTTACATCCACTTACACATTAGCCCTTTTATTATTGCCCTTCTTGTTTGTATATTATCTCTTATACTTGTCTTTTCGCATTACTGTTATTTATTTCTTACTAATGGCAACGGTAGATCATATCTTTTCCTTTGTCAATGGCAACACTGGTATCATCATTCTGGGTTCCCGAGATCGACAGGTTCGTGTATTTGTTGATTTAGATTCCAGGTTTCCTTTTATTTTTTTTTCTTTATGTATGTTGTCCAAGTAGAAATAATTTATAGATATAATCTATGTATTTCTTCAGAAACATACATTTTTGTGTTTGCTTCTACAAAACACTTGGACTTGAGAAAGAGTTTTGAAGAAGTGAACAAATCCATGATTTAGGCTTAGACCTAGTCCACGTGTATAGCGTTTGTGCTTGGATTTCGTCTGTTTTTCATTTATCGATTCCATACCTTTGATTTTTGATGATTTTCTTTGACTTGATTCGAAATTTGTATTTCTTTCCATTTGCTTGAAGATTTGCTCATTTATTCTTTTATTTTGTAAGCTTATTAGAAAGTTAGGTTTTTCGAGTTACAGCTTCTCACTCTTCTTTCATTGGACTTTCAAACTTTATATATATATATATATATATATATATATATATACACACACACATATATATATATATATATATATATATATATAATATTCCAAATTCCTATTTCATGTCCAGCACATATTGGAACTACATTAAATTCTATCCCACGCCACTAATATTAACAAAGTCTGCCAGCACGTCCACTTTCCCTCGATAGTACCATATATGGTCACTAATCTTAACCTTTACATAAACTTTCTCATATGAAACTGCTTCCCCATCACATTTTTAAAGCCTAAAGAACGCGAAGGCAGCATCTTTGCCATACCGCCGTAATCCTGCCCCCTCTGCTGTAACTGTACATAGTGTAAAACGACGCAGACTGCACTGAGATTTGGTGAGAGCTGGTCAATGATCAGAAGCCTATGTAACTACCTCTGTTTCAAGTGTCATGTAATAAAGTAGATTTTGGTACGTAAAATGCCTCTTCCTTGGACTTTTTCAGCCAATATTACACACACACACAGAGATATATATACACACAGATTTCAGTAATTAGTTTTGATGATGAAGGTATTTTGATAAAGTTATATATATATATATATATAGGGAGTCCCGAAAACATTGACTTCGGCTTTTATTCCTTAAATATTGATCTTAGACATATATAATAAATTATAAAGCTGCGTAAAAAAAGGTACAGAATTTTATGAAATCGATTAAAATTTTCAATGGCATTAAATTTTAAGAACTACAAAATTTAAATTTTTATTCGGCCCCCGTACAAAAACATTTCCAATTAGTAAAATATGCCCCATACACTGATAAGGTGATGTACAAAATTTCAACATTTTATCATGAAAAGTCCCAGATATATGAAAAGACAAAACTGCCGACTTAAACCACTTTTCGATGCTCTACATGGGTTCTCAGAGGGGAAAATCATGTCGGCAGATCGGGTTTCAGGGATCATACACAAATTACGAAAGAAAATTATGATTACATAAATAAATAATAATTTTGCTATTTATTGGCATAAAAGTATCTACACTGTGCAGAAATAACAACTTTAGACAAAGATTACAAAGCTTGTTCAAAATGTTTTTCATCCATGCCAAAGATCCATTAAAGATAAGAGGCAGATATTATTTGCCTATGATACTTTTCTGCGTTGCGTCATTTGCACTCTTGCTGTAAACATTTACATTTTAATGTGTGATTATCCCTCACCAAATTTGTTAAAACATATCTCTGGGACTTTTTATGAAAAAATGCTGAAATTTTGCACATCACCTTATTAGTGTTTGGGGCACATTTTGCTTATTGGAAATGTTTTTGT
The DNA here is from genome assembly GCA_951213105.1 of Amaurobius ferox. Lineage (NCBI taxonomy): Eukaryota > Metazoa > Arthropoda > Arachnida > Araneae > Amaurobiidae > Amaurobius > Amaurobius ferox. The sequence goes on from OX578147.1 coordinate 128,282,183, forward strand.
ACGGGAGGGCCGTACAAAAATTTAAATTTTGTATTTCTTCAAATTTAATCCCATGAAAATTTTTATTGATTTAAATGGTATACCGTAGTTCAATAACATTAAAGATGTTAAATGATATGCGTCAAGGAGGATTTGAAATATAATATCTAACAATAGGAAAACATTGGTACCAGATAATTAAAATTGATCTTAATTTTATACTGAAAGGTAATATAGGTAATAAAACATGGGAATTAAATTAACAGTTTACAAGAGTGATACATACAATCTAAGCAGGTGCGTCAAAGAAATGGTGAATACTGGATATATACTATATGTACAAGTATATATATAGCCATGTAAATAAATCTGATGTGTCCAACACATGAATTTTCTTACAGAATAACAAATTTCATAAAGTAATTACACAAATGGAAGCTTTATTCATAATTAGATCTCTGTGGAGATCAGAAAGTTTTTATCTTATCACCGATTAAAAAAAAATATGCCAAATTTCCTGTAGTTCGGTTCATTATTTCGAGAGATACCTAGCTTCCTGTGGAAAAGTATAATCTCTAATATCTCGAGAACGGCTGGTGATAACTAATAAAGAATGGGAGTTGATTTATGTTTGATTGAAGGTATACATAGCATTCGGTGATTTGATAAGAGTGAATATATTAACTGTAATGTGTTTTTTTTCATTTTAGATAAAAAAAATAATATGATATATATTGAAAACAGTGGTGTTGGCGTCCTATAAATAGTACCAATCGCTTTAGAATGAAAATTACAAAATAAAATAACTTTTTTTCGCAATATTGTTTTCCCTACATACATAGTATAATGTATAGGAAACGTATTGTGACGGAGTCAAAAATTCGAATTCGAGTTTCTGACGGAAACGCACGTTTCAAGCATCCCTGAACTCGTATCGAACGTTTTTGAAGTTATGTCTGTCTGTTTCTGTGTGTGTATGTGAGTCTGTGGATGCGATATCTCACGAACGAATGGAGCATTTCGAAGAAAATTTGGTATAAATATTACAATTGGTGAATAACGAAAGCCTATTGGTTTTAAACACAATCCAATGTTCGGAACACCATCACATTTATGTATGACATTTTGAAAAATCATTAAAAAATCAAAACCTTCAATAGTGTTACGTAAATGATTATTTCGTATAGAATTTTTCATTAGAAAACGAATGACATAAACTTTAGAACGCTAGCACGATCTGTTTTCAAGATATTGCACGTTTTTCTAATAAAGGTATAAAAAAATTACATAAAATTGAAAAGAGTATTAACTATCGTGAAATATGTTCACTTTTAAGGCAATATTATGCGACAATTTTGTTAACACCAGTTCTCGTGAATCTTGTTCGTTCCATTCACGAGAGAAGATGCTTGTATATAACCCTTTTGCGACCGCGGCATTCCGGAACTGCCGCGGCCCAAAGGACGGAGCGCTTCGCTTCCGAACTGTTCCCAGGGGACGGCAATTTTATTGCGCTAAGCCTAACTCTCGAAAAAAATTCACTAAAAATCACCTATTCAACACAGAAATCTGCTTTTTTCGGGAATAAAAAAATATTTATTTTATAGTTTAGGATTTTTAAGTCCTACAATTGGCCATTAGGCATTTATCCATGAGAAAACTCTTCTTTTCATCTGTGTGTAACGCTTGGCAATAAATTTGGACAAGTTGGCGACTAATTAAGAAAAATATCGCCAACTTGGCGATATGTCGCAACAGATTGACGGAAATATCGTCAAAATTGCAAAGATAACGCTAAATTAATGGTAATGACGCAAAATGGATGAAATAAGTAATAAATTATTTTAATATATGGCCTATATGGCTATCAATATTGTCGATTTAGAGTTGCGTAAAATATAAGTTAATTGGGTATACTTCGAAATAGTTTTACATGTTGTGATCTGTAGAAGCTTCAAATGTACAATTCAACGTTAAAAACATTGTACCGTGGATACTATATTAGTTCTTAACTGTGAAAGTAATGAATTCATTGCATTATATAAGGAAAGTTATATGCTGGTCACATCAGATTTTTTTGCTTTAAATTTACGTTAATATATTTTCTTTGGAATAACGCCTATTGCATTAACTACTTGATCATCAATATCGTCTGCTGTTTCAAGGAGTATTAAGATATTTTTTTTTTTTACATTACTTTAAACTTCAGTTTATGCAAATACAGTTTCTATTTTTGAGGTGATTTGTAAACCTTTTTCTGCAACACCGAACAAACCAGTGTCCTGTTGCAGTGTTTTATCTTCCCCTCCCCCTCACTCCCGCATTCTCTGGAATGAACAAGAGAATGTAAGGTATTTCCTGGTGGTGTAAAATTCAACATACCTGAACACTAATCGGAAACTCGAAATGCAATTTCTGATTCAGGCCTGATTATGACATTTTAGGAGAAGTGAAAAAAGAGAGATAAATATCTCTCTCTCTCTCTGTATATATATATATATATATATATATATATATATATATATATATATATATACATATATATGTGTATATATATACATGTATATATATATATATATACACATATATTATATATATATATATATATGTATATATATATATATATATATATATATATATATATATATATAAATATAAAT